>JAODAL010054866.1:0-24350 GCA_025379985.1 Phyllomedusa bahiana | reverse complement strand
AGCCAGTGAGGGGATTGGCAGGGGGGAAGGGAGGATAGCAGGGAGAGGTGAATAGAAGGGGCGCAGAGTAAAGGAGGGTTTGGAGATGAGCGAGGGTGCTAGATGGGTGGCCACAAGAAGGGTTGCGAAAATCGGCGGGAGATGACGGGGATTTTACAAGTTTTTTTGTGCTTTCAAATTAAGGAATGAGGGGTTCGGGATATTTTTTTCAGGTGGAGCGGCGGGCAGAGTTGGGGGTTTTGGATGTCGGTTTAAAGGGACAGATTGGAGAAAAAGGTTTTACCCAAGGGCAGGAATTTCGAGGAGTAGAGGTGAGTCTTCCGTTAGACAGATAGGTGTAGGGTAGAGTGGGAGGGTGGGAAATGACGAATTCATTTTTCCCCACGTTTAGTTTTGGGAGACGAGGAGAAAAGGAGGATAGGGAGAAACGTCTGGTACCCAGGAGAGCTGAGGGGAAAACATCGGTCAAAGATGTGAGTTGGGTGTCTCAGCAACAGATGGTTTAAAAGCCATGTGTGCAACTAGCTGCCCCCAACAAAGAGTGTAGATGAAAAGGTGTGGGCCCGGGACAGACCCCTGAGGAACACCAAGGGAAAAGGGGGCGGGAGGAAAGGGGTGCGAGAAAAAAAACTCGAAGTTCATCGGGAGGTACGAGGAACCCAAAAAGGGGGCCAAGTGCGTGATGCTGAGGGATGAGGGGGATTTTAGAAAAGGAATGATTGACAGGTCAAAGGCAGAGGACAGGCCAGGGGGAAAGGAAAAGAAAGTGGTTTTGGGGTTTTGGCATTTACTAGGTCTTTGGTTATTTGAATATGGCAGTTTGGTAGAGGGGTTTGTGGTGGGAATCCCGATTCGAGGGTAAAGGGAAGGGGTTTGGGTGAAGAATAAAAGGAAGGCGAATAGAAGCAGTGAATGGGCTTAGTTGGGCAAGGGGGGGTCAAGAGAGGGTTTTCTTAAGGATGGATGTGATGGTCCATGTTTAAAGGGAAAAGGAAAGGTGCCAAGGTTAGTGTAGGTTTAAGAAAAGGGCGAGGGCTGGGAGAAAAAGCACTAAGTCAGGGATGAGGGGGAAGGAGGGGGCAAGTTTAAAAAGGAAAAGGTTGGATTTGGACAGAAGAGGAAAGCTTGTCATGATGACAGTAAGAAAAATTTAGGGAAATGGGGGTGAATGATTTTGGAAGGGGGCCCCGTGGAACATTGGGGGATAGAGGTAGGTGGAGGGGACAGCGGGGTAAAGCTTTGTCTGGTGAGATTGATATTATTTAGGAAGTGAGTGGAAAGTTCGGCTGAGGGGAAAGAATGGGGGATGGCTGTGGGACGAAGGAAATTGAAGGTGTTAAAAAGTTGTCTGGGGTTGTGAGACAGGGGGAAATGAGAACGGGGAAGTAACCTTTTTGGGCATTAGTTAGTGCAGATTTAAATTAAGAAAAGATTGTTTGTATAGGGAGGTCCTCAGGGGGAAGGGGGTTTTTTTCCCAGCAGATTCAGCAATTCGGAAGCTCGCTAGCGTTTGGTGGAGTCTGTTGCCGGGGTTTTTGTTGATTTGTGGGTTCCGTTATTGTGAAAGAGAAACCGCATCAGAATGGGGGTGATTGGTTGTTGAGAAAGTGGTGGCGGCCTGGGTCAGAAAATGAAATTTTGGAAGAGAGGAGAGCAAGGAGCAAAAAGAGTGCGATTTTTTAAGGTTTTTTAGGTTTTGCGGGGCGGGGTGGGGGCGGGGAGTAAATTTGGGTAGGTGGGGGTGGAAAATGGTGAGAAGGAAACGGTGGTCAAAGGGGGGTAAAGGAAAGGACTAAAGATAGATAGGGGCGAGGGGATGAAGAAAAGGTCCATTTGTGTTCCATCTTTATGAGTGGTCCAGAGGCCCCGGGAGGGGCCGAAGCCACCAAAAGAGTGCAACAGGGGAAGTTGTGTCAGAAGGTGTCAGCCAGGTTTCTGTCAATCCAAGGAAGGATAGGTTGCGTGAAAAGTCATGGATGAAGGAAATTTATTGCCCAAAAGAACTGGGATTCCAAGTCTCCCGACAGGGAAAGGGGAAAGGGGGGGGAGGGGAAGCGCTTTAGGTTTAAAGTGGTTACAGGAGTTTTGCGCTTTGGTTTTTAAAACGGTGAAACAACATGGGGATGCCTGAGGGGGGGGCCCGGATTGGGGAAAATGCCCCACGCATGGGGGAGCAGGGGGAGGGGTGAGTAGTGTGTGAGAGCAAAAGGGGGTTTTTGTGGGTTTTGTGAGAAAGGTTTAAAATTTTCTTGGGAAAAAGGGGAAGATTGGAGGTAAATGTGAGGGTAGGAAGACGGGGGGATATGGAAGCCATTGCCCAGCGGGGTGTGTGAGGTAGTAAAGGAGTTTGAGAATAGGGAGGCATGATGATGTGGTATAGAGGTGCATGTTGGTGATGGTTTCAGTAGATGCAGAAAACTTGTGTTTACCTTAAAAAAAAAAAATAATTTTTATTTTTATAGCCCAACAAATTCCCCCAGCACTTTACAAGAGAGGGGAAAAAATTACAGACAAAAGAAGACATTTAAAAAAAAAAAGCTACTACAGAGAGAAGGTGTGGGGGGCCCTGCTCCAAGAGCTTCAATCTAGAGGTTATGGGGGAGGGGGTATGCTGAGAAGTGCAAGTTTACACTGGGCCAGCCTGTTTATAAATATGGGGTGGTTTACATAAAAATTGGGTGACCGCCACCAAGACATACATCTATAACAGATACGGCCGTGAGTGCCGGGTTTGGAAGTGAAAGAAAAAAGGTGGATAGAAGGTGTGGGTTTGCAATTAGAATTTGGGGGCTAAGATGTATTTTAGGGCACTA
Organism: Phyllomedusa bahiana; assembly: GCA_025379985.1. Classification (NCBI taxonomy): domain Eukaryota; kingdom Metazoa; phylum Chordata; class Amphibia; order Anura; family Hylidae; genus Phyllomedusa; species Phyllomedusa bahiana. Next base: position 21,537 of record JAODAL010054866.1, on the reverse strand, counting down.
AAAAAACTGTGAAGGCAGGTTTTTGCCTGATGGTCGTGGTAGGGTGTTCCAGATAATCGGGGCAGCACGTTGAAATCTTGAAGACGGGGATGGGGGTTTGTATGATTGTGGGGGCTGTAGTTTATGTCCACAGAGGACGGGAGAGAGGGGTGGGGGGGGTAGAAAAGAGATGAGGGGGGGAGATGTAGGGGGTGTAAAACCCTGGGGGCTTTAGGGGGATGCATGATTTATTTTGTACCGTACTAAGGTAAAACCCCTGCAGTGACCCCACACAGGGAAGGCATCAGTATACAGCTGGAAAAAAATGACCGGCGCTGCATTCAGGGCGTTGGGGAAGGGATAGTTTGCAAGTGGGACCGAAAAAACAAGGAAATTTCAGATCAAGATGAGAAAAAATAAGAGCCACAATGAGAGTTTGAATTGTTTCCAGGTCATTCCTGGTTCACTTCTGGTTTCAATTCTGGTATTACTGGGTTGTGATGAGTTGTAGTTTTTTTGGGGTAGATATAATTAATTTGTTTTCTGTTAATATTATTTTTTTTTGGGGTGGGGGTAGTTATGGCAAAAAATTGCAAATCTGCCACTTGTTGATTTTTTTTTGTTCAGCTATTCACTGTGCGGTATAAGTTATGTTATGTGTTACACTTTACTTTTTGCCTCACTTGGGACCTTGAAGCTGTGATCATTTTCAGTTCAGATCAAACTTTCAAACACTTAACAATAAACTTCTTTAGATGCGTGATCAGAGGTCACTCTTCCTAAGGGATTATGTAAAAGGAGGCTTTTTAGTTAGTGGTAAAAGTGGCAAATGGTTGTCTCCTGCATTTCTACCCTGACTGGCCATGACCCATCACTAGAGACATTTTTGGAAATATAATGAACTTTACTCCTCTCTTTATTCCATCCTTGGGAAATATCAGGATTTTTCCAGCACTATAATTTTGGTATAGCTAAAGGAAACTAAATTTCTATCCTTATCACAAGAACAGATGGACAACTGCAGATTATTGTCTGAAAAACAGGAGAAGCCTGAGGCCCTGATGGCTATTCTGCCCAAATTCTTAAAGAATTTGTCACATTTCCTATCTCCTTTTTTCTTGACGTATGTAACACCATATCTCCCACCTGCCAATTCAAAACACAATTATCACTGTATTTCCATAATTAAGTTTAATGTAAAACTCCAAGCAAAAAATGATTGCATCAATGGCATTCCATAATCCACCTTGACCAATTGCATGAGGCATGTGACAACACCATTAACCCCTTAAGCCCCAGCCCTGAAAAGTACTTAATGACCAGCACATATTTTTTTAGTTTGTGCCTCCTTGCGGTTCAATAGTCATACATTTTTTATTTATTTTTTTCAATGACGCAGTTGTATGAGGCCTTGTTTTATGTATGAGAATTTGTACTTTTTGGGGGCATAGTTTAAGTTTACAAATAATTTGCTGCAGAATTTTTTTTTCAAATTTTTTAGGTGTTTTAACTTTTTTTTACACCATTCACATTTTACACTAAATAACCTATTAGATTAATTTTACAGGTTATTACGATCGTGTAGATACCTAATATGTGTGTTTTTTTTTGTGTGTGTAAGGTATACACAATTATTTTTTTAATTAAATATTTAATTTTATTTTACCATTTATGTGATTTTTTAATGTTATTTTTTTATTATTCCATGAAGGGATAACTATTGTACAATTTTTTTTTACATTTAGTAATGTATTAGCATATTCATATATACATTACCTTCTGTGTCAGTATGACACAGGCAGCAGTTAGGGCAGCACACAGTGTGCCCTGACTGAAGGCTGCCTATACAGACAGTCCTGGGGCTACTTTAGGTCCCCAGGACTGACTGTTCAGACGTTCACCGGGCTCCATCAGGTCACCAGAAGTCCCGATCACCCGATGGAGCAGGGGAATGCCCTTTCCCCTGCTTCCAGGCGCTTACAGAGACTGCTCTAGGAACAGAGCTGTTAATTGCAGCTCTATTTCTAGCACAGCTGCGGCACTGGGAGCTGCAAAACTCCGGTTTCTGCAGCAACCTCTCTAGATCGAGTTGCAGAAAAACGATCTGCACCAACCACCCGACGTTTATAGTCCGTGGGCGGTTGTTAAGGAGTTAAAGGGGTTTTCTCACTATAAAGATTAGCTTTCAACATAAGGGGACAGCTAAATGAAGACTTTTCTAAGTACATTGGTCAATAGATTTTACTTTAGTCATGAGATAAGAGCGTTTTTTATGTGCTCTGAAGTGCACACAGGTTTCTATAGTTACCTGCATGCCAAACCATACTCTGTTATCTGATCAGCTGAGAGCAGGGACATCTGTTATCTGGTTAGCTGAGGGAGCAGAGAGCAGGGTGTGACGTCACCCCACTGACAGACTGATGTCGAAACAAACTAATTATATTTAAGAAGGTTAGCTTCACTAAACAAAAGGAGCATGTGCTGTGAGGAGTGAAAAGTATGGCTTTATCTGTAATCTTGTTAGAGATAACAATTTCCTGCACAGAGTAAAAGCTCACTATAAGTTGAATATGCTAATCACTGCTGTAGAACCACCCACAGCATGAGGAGACTCAAAACTCAGTGAACTAGCGTGGTGAGAAAACCCCTTAAAGACCCTGTCCCTAATATCACAGGTCAAGACGTGAGGGACCATCAGGCTTTAACGGGTCAACCAGGCAGTGGGGGAAACCCCTTAAAGGGGTGTTGTGCATGGTAGAAGAGCAGACAAAGAGAGGTAGAAAGCAAGAGGCAGAGTGCAAGAGACATGCGCAGTCATGTACAGGAGCTGTGGGTTGGGCCCCAAGAATTACCTATATTGATGGCATCCAAGAATCAGCTTTATTGTTGGCCACAGGCACTTGAGGCCGATACTGGAGACTGCCCTGTGCCTCTAATCAGTGAATGCAGACAAAGCATTTGATAGGATAGACTGGGAGTTTCTTTGGTCCATCTTGAAACACGTTGGATATGGGGAAGGGCTCATTGGGTGCATTACGGTGCTTTATTCCAATCTTCCAACAGAAATACAGGTTAAAGGGGTTGTCTCGCTTCAAAGAATAGCTTTCAAATTGTAGGGAACACAAAATAAAGACATTTTCCAAATATATTGCTTTGTTCCTCTGTTTTCCCTAAGGAGATACAAGTGAATTTATGACCTCCTGGCTATTTCAGTTTTCCCTCAGTAACTGACCTGTAAACAATTCTCCCCCTGCTGTTTGTTCAATGAGATAACAGTGGGGTGATGTCATCACACAGGGCACAGCAGTGTCCTGTGCTCTCAGCAGTAAAAAGCTTGATTTATGTAAAATAAACAGAACTGAATTAGGGCTTTTGTTTTGGGGATCAGATAAGATTCCTGTTAGTAGTTTGAGAAGCTAATCTGATCTAATTAGCATCTGAAAGCACAGCACAGCAGGGAGCTGTACAAAACAAGGAGTTATGCAAATGAGTCAGTCCCGAACCAGGAAGTGACAGAGTATTTCATTCATGTATTCTCTGAAACTCTGAAGGGAGACAACTCCTTTAATGGCAAATTACCCCTTCCCTTCTCAAAATGGGCACCAGACAAGGGTGTCCTTGTCCCATCTTTAGCCCTTTGTGCAGATTACTTACTTCTCTGTGTCTCATCCCCATCACTAGTATCTCTACTATCCTTAAATAATTTGAATTTTTTGGGGCTTCAAGGTCAACATCCATAAATTGGAGCTACTCAACACTCTCTTTGTGCCCCTTTCTGTTTTCAGTGGCAAAAACCACATTAAGGGCCACATGTATGAAAACTGTCAAGGTCTACAACTCACTTTGTTGCCCATAGCAACCAATCAGAGCGCCCATCTCATTTTCCAGAGCACTATATGTAATGAAAGGAGCTCTCTGATTGTTTGCTGTGGGCAACAAAGTGAATTTTAGACCTAGACAGTTTTCATACATGTGGCCCTAAGTATTTAGTGGTTTAAATTCCATCAGTTCTTGATTAGATCATCAGACCTGTTATGGTACAAGCATTAGAAATGAACATCTTACCATCTCTTGTACTATTGCCACTTCCTATTGTCACGATGCTCGGCGCTGCGGCCCCCGCGGCTGCCTCCTGCGCTTACGGGGTCCGGCGCGGGTGCCGTGGCTGCCGCACCCATTTCCTTCTGCCCTATCCCAGAAACCCGTACTCACCAGTCCCCGCTCCTGTACTTCCTCCATCTGGCTCTGACAGCCGCCGCCGCGTGTACCCGCTGCTTAGGGCGCGCGCGTGACTGCTGGTCTGGACTTAAAGGGCCAGCGCACCGTTAATTAGTTATTGACAGCTGCTGGTCCTATATATTGTACACGCCCCCTGCACTCTCTGCCAGTTCGTTGGTATGCGTTAGCAAGTCTTGAGAGTGTTGGAAAGTCCTGTCTGATTGCCTGTGTACCAGTCCGTTCCGCTACGTTTCCTGACCTTGCCTGTTTGCCGCCTGCCCTGACCGCCTGCCCGTCTCTGACCACGAACCTCTGCCGCCTGCCCTGACCTCCTGACGGTCTCTGACCACGAACCTCTGCTGCCTGCCCTGAACTCCTGCCTGTCCCCGACTATGCCTCTGGACTACGATTCGTACCACGCATTACCCCGGCTGCCATCGCAAGCAAGTCACGTCAGGTACGACCCTGGTATCCTCACTCCGCAGCAATGTCCATCCATCTTTGCGGCGGGTCTCTGGTGAATGCGGGGGCTACTTAGACTCGCTCTCTGGCGTGGCTTAACTATCATCGCTTGCGGTGGTCCATCTCTGCATTACACCTATCACGTTGCCCAGATGGTTCTTTTGCATTCTCCCCTCCCTATCCCCATTTTTATCTGGAGACACAAACCGCCCAGGTTAAGTTTATCATTCTTTATTAACCCTTCCAGCACTACGCTGTAATAATTTATAGTGAATAGTCCCCACACCTCGCTGTATCGGTTACATTGCGCATTACACTGTTCTGTTCCAGGAACTACTATGTGCCGCCAAAAACAGAGCAAATGTAGTCACAATTTGACTTTGATTTAGTGTGTTTTAGGCTATGGACACATTGCGGCTAAGCTATGGTAACATCTGAATACCCTGCTCATAGATGTTCAGACATATGGTTGACATTTTTTATACTGTGAACCAACCCTAACTCTACATTATTGGTCTTCAACCTGTTGCAAAATTACAGCTCCCATCATATTATGCAGGATGAGACTTGTAGTTTTGCAGCAGCTGTGGAGCTAAAGGCTCTAGTTTATGCAGGAGAGTAACAGGGTTTTTCTATATTTGGGCCAAAGACTCAGTTTGCTGTCTTACCGGGAATTGGAATAGCTTGTTGGCACTCTCCTGGCACATGTCCTACAAGCCCCATCTATATCATGATAATTATCTATTTAATGTATTGGTCTATTACATCTGACAATATTTTTTCTGTCTACTTTTATTTGATTCCAAACTTTCTTACAGTTCTGGAATGTGCTATGTGCTTCGGGGCGATAGTAACTGGCAAAACAAAATGACTCACTTCAGCAATGACTCACCTGGGAAGCATTTGTCCTTAGAATTAGCAGTTATATTTGTATCCCACACTGTGATGCTATTAGGGAATGTTCACACACTGTAGATGTGTTTCACAATTTGTCCCATTTATCTGAATGGGGTGTGCAAAAAGCCATGCACATGCTACAAATCAGTGCAGGGCCGGGACAAGGCATTTTGGTGCCCTAGGCGAGTACAGCCAATGGCGCCCCCCTTCGCTCCCCAAAAAATTGCACCCCCTCACACTAATTCCTCTCCCCCCTGCGCCAGGTCCTGTCACTAATTTTCTGCATATTCCACATAGATCCTGTCCATCTCCTCAGCAGTCACTGCACAATGACACATTAGCAATTCAAAATCGCTCACCATTGTATGACAGTGAAATACATTAAAATAACAATCACCATTAATCCATCCGATACATGGAGGCAAAATCTACCAACTGAATGACTGTTACTAAAAACACTTCTAAAAAACCAAGACCCAAAATTATTACTACTTAAGGCTCAAATAATCCTGCCAGACCCTGACCGAACGCAACCCCCACATGTGTCCATCAGCTTTACACAGGCCCTAAAGCAGTGTTTCTCAACTCCAGTCCTCAGGACCCACCACCAGGTCAGGTTTTCTGGCTTTCCTCAGTATTGCACAGGTGATATACAGTTATGGTTAGTGCGTTTTGTGGATATCCTGAAACATGACCTGTTGGTGGCCCGAGGACAGGAGTTAGAAACACTGCCCTAAGACATATATTACCACCATACATGACCCAAGTAGTGGTAGAAACTAGTGTATATAGACGATCAGCAAAATATAAGTGATTACACTACAGTTGTGTTAGTACTTACAGAAACGTCTTTCTGATCAGCGTCAATCACTGTCCCTTTTCTTCTCCATCCTGTCTCACCTTCATGTGAGTTCGCCCGGCCAATACCCGTCCCAGCAGATTTGGACACAAATATCTAAAATCCTCACAATTTCCAGCAACTCCTTACTTATAGAATATAAGTCCCTCAGTTAGACAGGTATATACGTCCCTCAGATAGAAGCTATATAGGTCTGCACTTAACAGTAATATGTCCCCTCAATTAGGCAGGTATATATAGGTCCCCATCAGTTAGGCAGGTATATAGATATGCCCTCTCAGTCAGCTATACATATATATATATGGATAGCTGCCTGACTGAGGAGACACTGAGGACACATATATATATGTCTCCTCAGTGTCTCCTCAGTCAGGCAGGTATATAGATATTTTTCCCCTTATACAGCAGTAATATAACTATAGGGTAACTCAGCAGGAATATAGATATAGGGGCACTCAGCAGGAAATAGGGGCACTCTCAGGCAGGAATATGGCTATACAGAGCACTCTCAGGCAGTATAAAAAGGGCACTCTCAGGCAGGTATATACTAAGAGTGCTCTCTCAGCAGGTAATAGAGGCACTCTCAGCAGGTATAATAGCTAGGCACTCTCAGCAGGTATATAGCGTCACTCCTCAGGCATGTATATAGCTAGTCACTCAGGCATGGTAATATAGCTAGGGCACTCTCAGCAGTATATAGAGCACTCTCACAGGTATAAGGGCACACAGCAGCAACAGGGCACTCCACAGGTATTTTAGGCTCAAGCAGGTATATAGGGGCACCAAGCATACACAGGGGCTCATGCAGGTATACAGGGGACTCAGCAGGTATACCAGGGGCACACACAGTAATATATGGCACTCAGCAGGTATACAGGTCACTCAGCATATATAGGGCACTCAGCAGTATATAGGGGCACTCAGCAGGTATATATGGGGCAACTCAGCGGTATATAGGGCACTCAGCAGTATAAATGGGCACTCATCAGGTAAAAATAACAACATACAAAATCACCTTACCTGCTTCCCGGGCCGCGCGCTCCTCTACAGTCCGACACGCTCTGAGGAGAGGACACGTCCAATGACCTACATCTTCGCGACGCTGGCCAGCTGAGCCACCACGGGTCCGCTGCGGGTCCTCAGCGCTAACGAGTACCCAATGGCCCTCGCTGTGTCGACCTGTGAAGCCGTCCACACGGTCTGCGGAGCAGGTGAGAGCTCGCTCTCTGCTCCGAGAAACCCTCAAAGAGACCGCCATGCTCCATGCGCACGGCAACGGCCTGGAGCTCGGCAGTTTCAGGCCCCAGCCGCGCCCTAAGTGACAGGCAGAGGTAGGCGCCCTAGCGATCGCCTACCTCTGCCTGCCCGTCATCCCGGCCCTGAATCGGTGTCTTTTATAAGTAGATTTAAGCAACAAATCTTGTATGTATGAATATACCTAAGGCAGGAATGCACACCATGCAGCCTGGGGGCCATATGCAGCCTCCAGTGTCCGTCAGTGCTCCCAGCTATCGGGGAACACAGAAAATGTGTTTTTTTTTGTCTTAATATTTAAAGAAATTTTTCATCTTTTGACAGTTGCTTTAAAAAAGGGTCGCAAAAATTATGGGGGGCCCACGTTTAGGGCCCACTATTTTTGGGGGGCCTGTTTTAGCGGGCACTATTTGGGGGGGCACTGTTTACTGGCACTTTTAATGGTGGGAAATGTATACGGGCACTTTTTATGGTCGGGCCGTTCAAGATTTTCATGTATAGATGCCATGTATGGCGGGCCCAAACTTTTTAGGGTAAAGCACTGTATGCCCGGCACTGTTTTGGTGAGCACTGTATGCTGGCACTTTATGGTGGCACGTGGGGGCTGGACGTTGGGCTATTTCACAGGGAATGAAGGGGAAATGTATTTCACCCGAATTTTCGCGGCCCACTGTGCTCAAAAACTTTTTTAAAAATTACTCCCAGTCATTAAAATTTAATCACAGTTCTCAAAAGAGAACTAGGGAAATTACGTCTCCTTCTCCCCTGCTCGGACAAACCCCAAAGGGGGGAGAAAAAGTGACAGGGTAAATTTTATTCATGGCGTATACGCGCCGGAATAACACTTTCGGGGGGCCCGCGGGTTGCCCCCCCCCTCCCCCCCGTTTGGGAGCACACGGTGTAATTGCGGGCGAAATACTCCCAAAATTTACGCCATAAATTTAAGCCGTGTAAACCCCCTTGCCAAAAGGTGGGGCACTGTATCGGGCCCCATTAGGTGACACTGAGGGCTGGAAATTTTAAAGGAGAGCACTGTATGGCTGGCAAAAATTATGGTGAAAATTATGGTGGCACATTATGGTGAGAAACGTTGCCCTGGCCTTTTTTATGGGGGGCCTTTTAGGCTGGCACTTTTAGGTGGGGCACTGTAGGGCTGGCACGTTTTGGTGACCATGTTATGGTGACACGTATGGGACACTATTTTTGGTGAGCACTGTATGGGGGCACGTTATGGGGGGCACTGAAATGGCTGGCCTATTTTTGGGGGGAGCCCCCGGTATGGGCTGGCACTGTTTGGGGGGCCACTGAATGGCTGGCATATTATGGTAGAGCCTGTATGGTTTGGCCCTGTTAGGGAAGCACTTTATGGCGGGGCACTATTTGGGACACTGTATGTCGGGAAACTTTTTAATGGGGGGCACTGTAGGGCGGACTTTTAGGGTGAGCACTGAAATGCGGCACTGTCAGGGTTGAGCATGTTATGGTGAGCACTGTAGGGGCTGACACTTTTAAATTGGTGGGGAAACTTTTATGGCTGGCCCCGGTAGGGTGGGCCCCGTATGGCGGGGCACTTTTTATGGTGAGCACTGTATGGGGGGGCCTTTTTTGGGTTGGGGACTGATGGCGGGAAAAAAATTATTTTGAGCACTGTTGGTGGCCCCTTTTAGGGGTGGCACTGAAAGGCTGGCACTTTAGGGTGAGCACTTTTTGTCTGGCACTTTAGGGTTTGGGGCCTTTTAGGGCTGCACTATTAGGGGTTAGCACTGAATGGCTGGCATGTTTTTTGGGGGGCATGTATGGCTGGCCGGGTTTGGTGAGCACTTTTAGGGGCTGGCATTTATTAGGGGTGAGCACTTTTTAGGCTGGAAACTGTTATGGTGGGAAACTGTATGGCTGGCATTTTTAGGGTGACACTGTATGGCTGGAACTTTTTTAATGGTGACACTGAAATGGTTTGGCAGGTTTATGGGGGGCACTGTATGGCTGGCACTGTTATGGTGGGAAATTTTAGGGCCTGGAAACTTTTAAAGGTGGCACTGTAGGGCTGGCCCTGTCTGGGGAGCACGGGTTATGGTGAGCACTGCATGGCGGGGCCAAACTATCATGGGGGGAAACTGTATTACTGCGGACAAAGGGGCTGATTGCTTTTTTAAAGCAATTAAATGAAAAAACCCCCAAAGAAAAACTGTTTTCGAAATTTCTCGGGAAATTTCTTCCCAAAGATATTTATTTAAACCAATCTTGGCAGAGTCACAAGATAAACCATAAAAATGGCTGATGGGCTGCAGAGAGGAGGAAAAGAGTGAAATATATGTACTAGTTTTTCTATCTAGCTATAGTTGTGAAAAAGTCACTTCTGTAGCTCCCTTTTTCTGGAATACGGAACAGGAGACCCCAATTCTGATCTTTGGGAGTCCCTAAAGTGAAACACAAGACCTCTCAGCCATTTTGGGTTTTTTAAAATTTGAATTGCCATAAAGGTACAGAGGGGGAATATCCCTCAAAGGGTAGGTTCACCGGCTTAATTGGGGGGACGTAATTCGCCCCCAATTTACGCCTGTGGAGGGGGGCCGGGCGGGGGTTAAGAGGGGGCCGGCACTTCCCCCCGCCCCCTTTTAAGACTATAAACTGCTGGGCGGCGGGTTTTACGCCTAGAAAGTGACATGGAATTACTCCCCCGGGGGCGGGGAGAGGGAGACTAACCCAAATATTTTCTCTATGAGAAATTTGGGGATTACCGAAATTTAATTTGGGGCCTTTTTGGCCTTTAATTTGGCCCCCTTTGGGCGTAATTACGGACCAAAATGGGCCCTTTTTTTAACCGTGGGGAACATAGCCTTTAAAATTATTTTGGAAAAATTGGGAGTGGTACATTATGACTGTGTGACTTTTGGACCATAAAATGCTGTTCACCCCTGCCAAAAGGGAAAATTTTTGGGAAAGAGGGTGTTTTTTGTTTCTGCTCTTACAAAAAAATTTACAAAAAAAATTTTGAAAAAAAACCCAAAATTTGCTTTTCCTATTCTTTTTCACACAGTATTGGCACGAATGTTTTCTGGTTATATTTAAAATTTAAAGGGCCAAAAAAATTTCGGTTTTACAAAAACTTTTTGGGCCCGAACTAGCGTTTGATTTTTTTGGGAAATTTTAAATGGGCAAAAACCTTGAATACCCCAAAGAAATGCAAGGGACAGTGCTATAACCCCTTTGCACTAAAGGATGTACCGACACGTCCTGATTACATGTCATTTACTGCAATCGAACATGCTGGTACATCCTGGAGATCGTGCATGATCTGGCATGCAGTGTAAAATTACGCGACCCCCTTTCCAACCGTGGAAACCCAAACTACCCCCGATTAGCTCCCTTAGTCCCGGGAACCCCATTGGGGGAAGGGGGGGGGGCTCCCTCCCTCCCAAAGGTGTTTGGCCCAGTTCTTTAAAAAAGGGGTTTTTCTAACTAAAAGGATTGCTTTTTATTTTAAAATTTTTGAAAAAACAAGTAAATTTGCATTTTGTCCACTAACAGTGCCCCCTTCCAAAACCCTTAATTTCCCCTCTTGTATGGGCTCATAAAGCCCCTCGGGGCGTTATAGCTACCCCTGTTTGGTCTTCATGATAGGCGGGCCAGCATTTGGTTGTTTAAAGTAAAGACCGGGCTTCTACTGCAGTCTAGTAAAACCCATAAACATCCCCTGAATTCAAAATAAAACAAAAAAATAAGACTAAAGTAGAAAAATCATTTTAATGGACAACCCCTTTAAACAGGAGAGTACAAACTTTATGATCTATTTTATAACGGCATCTACTGACCCTTTTAAAGTCAACCCCTATGGAGACAAGTGAAAACAGTGAAAAAAGTAAAACATTAAACACAAAAAAATAAAGTAAAAACACAAACCGCCCTTTTTTCCCTTTACAATAAAGTCCCCCAAAAAAAGATAAAAAAAAAAAAATAAAGCACAAAATTTTGGGTATTGTTCGTCGAAACGACCTCCTATAAATCACACATTGTTTAACCCGTCCGACGATTTTGTTCATCCCAAAACCCCAAAAAAGGAAAAAAAAAGCAATCAAAAGTCATTAAAGGCTAGGGGGTACCAAAAAAAAAATCAGCTCACCCCGCCAAAAAAAAGCCATTACGCGGGAATATGGAAAAATATAAAAGTTAAGGCCCTTTTAAAAGATTAAAGCATAAATATTGTTTTACACAATAAAAAATTTTTTTAAAGTATACTGAAAAAATCTATTAATTTTATTCCCGTAATCGTATGACACACAGAGTAAAAATAACTTTTCCGAAAAACCTTCTTGGGAGCCGTTTAAAAAAAAAATAAAAAATTAACCAAAATTGCGTTTTTTCTTACCTGCCCCCCAAAAATGGATTAAAAGGGGATCAAAAAGTCTATTCCCCAAAAATGGGACCCAAAAAAAACATCAGTCATCCCACAAAAAACAAGCCCCCCGCATGCGCGTACACAAAAAATAAAAAAGTTTTTCTCCAAAAACATGGAAAGCACAAACGATTTTTTTTTTCAAAAAAGTGTTTTATTGTGTAAAAGCGTAAAAAAAAAAAATTGAAATAGGGTACGCGATAATCATATGACATGTTGATAAAGCTACAGCCCTTTTTACCGCATGGGGAAAACATAAAAAAAAAATAAAAAAAATACCAGGATTCTGTATTTTTTCATCCCGTCTACGAAAACCTTTTATAAAAAAATGATCAAAGCATCATATAACCTCAAAATGGTAACATGAAAACCCAATTGGTCCCCCAAGAAAAAAAAACCTTAATCAGCTAATATACAAAAAAAAAAAAAAACTTTGGCTCTAAATCATGACAATATAAAAACACAATTTTTTAAAAAACGCATTTCTATTGTGTAAGAATAATAAAACATAAGAAATATATAAAAATATATAAAAATGGGGCTCTGTATTTTGGTTCAAAACTGGCTACATCCTAAATTTTAACTGTAAGCAGGTAAATGATAGCTCGAAGGAAAACTCAGAACGCTACATACAACTACATGGCATGACCATTTGTCTCCAGCTAGCAGAAAAAGGACGGTCACTTTTCAGACCTGGCTTTATACTACTCACAAAAAGTTAGAGATTTAGTGCATTAAAAAAAAATCAAGAAATTGTTCATTCTGAGATTTCAACCAAAAGCCAAATATTCCTACAACTACTATAAGGCCTCTTGCACTCTTCCTCTTGCTGTTTGGCTATTTATCTCTGCCTTTTTGCTTCTCCCATGGATGTATAAGCAGCGTAGGCACTCACTCACGTTCAGCCGCCATCTTGGGTCGTCCCAGGGGATAGTCCGCTCTTGGACCACCATCCTTTGGTAGAATGGTTGGCACTTCAACACAGGGCACTTTGACACCGGATTTCTTTAAGTCTGGTCTCCACCAGTTTTATTTATCAGCACACAGTGTACAGAAATAATTGGAAACAAAACCCTGACCGTCTGGCCGCTTACTAAACATGTAGAAACCCTTTCTACACCTAGTCTGGACACAATGTCCAGCCACGTCCAGACACTGTTTTTACCAGCCTCCACTGGTTAGACTTCCAGAAGTCAGCCACCGGCTGGCCTCAAGCTTCTGGGGCAAGAGCCTCGCCTCAGCTCTTCGCTGCTCCACTTCCAGGCAGTGACCCCGCACCCGCACACCTGAAGGCCTAGGCCCTTTATAGGAACACCCGAAACCTATCCAAATCCGGGCCTGGATCATGGGGAGTAGACGCCCATCCGACACATTGTCTACTCCCAATAAGAGCCCACCCAGGAACGGCTGAAAAGCCAAACTAACAATACACAGTTGCCAACCACTTAGTGTGGCTGATAATATATACGGCTGGCTCCTATACCACCAAGGCCAGGTACCCTTGGTGGCATGTATCATATACAACTCTGGTATAACTCCACCTAGTGGCAGAAACAGGTAACTACCCGTAGTCGCTCTGCCACAGCAGTTTAAAAGAAACTTAGGGCCACATGTATGAAAACTGTCTAGGTCTACAATTCACTTTGTTGCCCATAGTAGCCAATCACAGCGCCCATTTCATTTCATATGATGCTCTGGAAAAGTGTAAGGGGTGCTAGGAGTGGTTGCTGTGGGCAATAAGGTGAGTTTTAGACCTAGTCAGTTTTCATAAAGTCGACCCTTAAAGTCTGCCATGCACAGGGTTTCCCTGTTCCCCTATTAGCCAGCCCGAACCTTCTTGTCAGCACACTGGATTGACGCCCCTTGTATGATGGTCTGCTGGGACTATATTTTCCCACTGAAGCAATGCAGCATGTAACATACTATCTTTTTTTTTTTTCTAATCTAAAAAAAAAAAATTACAGGGGTAAAGTGCAGGCCCCATAGACCTCTGTTTTGTGCTCCATTATGGTTCTGTACAACATGGAGACAAATACAGCCATGTGTACATGGCCTAAGGCTAGGAAGCATAGCTTTTGACATCTGGAACTGTAGCCGTAAAACAGTTGTGTGCATGTGCCTCAATCTTATTTTTTTTTTTTATTTAAAAAGTATGTGGCCTTGTTAAGTATATTTATGTGAGGGAAAAATACCTCCAAATATAAAAGGACAGGGTATAAAATACATGGGCAAGTACATGCAGATGTGTGACTGATTCGTGAACTTTACTAGAAGCCCAGAGATTGTATCTCCGTGAGAAGAACCCCAAGGCACCTTAGATATCATATGTCTGAAGTGTAAAATTTTCTGTGCTATTGTATAGCAATGCTTCATGTAGCCTGCACATCTATAGGAGAAGGAATTCTACTAGCATGTGTCATGGTGCTTATCGGAAATGTGGACCCTCTTGGTTGCTATGGATTTTACTGTTGGGCTAAACAATAGAGTGGAACCTAAGGGAATATTTAATTCTTTACCCTTAATCACTGCAAAGAGTATCAGGGTAGAAGTCGGAATGGGTTGTCATGGCTGTGGTGAGGGCAGACAGAGCTTTTGCAAGATAAGGATAAGGGCAAAAAGCAGACAGATGTACAAAGACAGCTAGAAGCCAAGTAAGGTGTTATCAAAATTATCTATTGTTTAACTCATGTTTTTATGTTGAATACATTTTAGAAAAAAATTTTGGTTACTTTTTTTTTCCCATATCACTATCAATATTTTAAAAAAAATCCTGAAATCTTTTTGTTTTTCATTTTGGCCACAAAATATCCTACAAAAACTGCACTTCTCTGTTCTGTAGCGAAAATGTTTCAGCAGTCTCTTCATTATCAGCACAGGCAGGATTACACTGAAAGGTGACACTAATGTGTATAGATAACACAGGATCCACCACTGCCAATAACAGCTAGTCAGGGCCGCCATCAGAAATTTCGGGGCCCCATACAGCTGAAGCATCGGGGCCCCCCCTCTACCAACTTTGCCCCCTAATCAACCGCCCCCTACCAGTCCACCAAAAAAATACAATGCTTGCACCATTGTTTTGGATTCAGTTTCGTTGTATTTTACAACGTAAGTTTTATCTATATTGTGCGAGTCATATTATACAAGAGCCAGCGAATACCGCCACATCACTGTATCTCACCACTATAAGTTACTGACCAAACCAGTATACCCAGACCAATACAATAACAATATACACAAACCAAATATTGCCACCACATCATAACCACATATCTCCACCATAGAGAGACTAAATAATACCACTGTACTGTTACTAAATATAAGCCGTTACACCAAGAGCAATAATACCTCCATACAGTGACCATATAGTGGTAGATACAAGTGCACACAGTGCAGTTACAGCTTGTGACTCACAGGTGACATCCTGCGATGAGTTGTTCACGTTTCGTTTTTCTTCTCCATCCAGTCCAGACCGCCATTGGCGACTTCTCCCAGGCACCACTCGTCCCGCAGAATTTTACACAAACACTGAGATTCCTCACTCTTATCATCCTCCCAAACTTATGTTTTCCCCCAATGTTCAAACTCCCCATCCATAGTGCCCAAAAAGGTAAATATTACCCCCTTAGTGCCCTGGTAGTTAGGTGTACATAACCCCTATAAGTAGTTAAGTTATATAGGCCCCTTCCCGTAGGTAAGATAGTGGGCTCCCGAAGATAGATTATTTAGCTAGTGGGCTCCCGAAAAATAGTGGGTAGCTAGCGGGCTCCCGTAGATAGATGGGTAGCTAGCGGGCCCCGAAGATAGATAGGTAGCTAGCGGGCTCCCCGTAGATAGATAGGTAGCTAGTGGGCTGCCCGTAGATAGATAGGTAGCTAGTGGCCCCCAAAAGATAGATAGTTACTAGTGGGCTCCCCGAAGATAGATAGGTACTAGTGGGCTCCCGAAGATAGATAGTAGCTAGTGGGCTCCCCGTAGATAGATAGGTAGCTAGCGGGCCCCCGTAGATAGGTAGCTAGCGGGCTCCCCGACGATAGATAGGTAGCTAGCGGGCTCCCCGTAGATAGATAGGTAGCTAGCGGGCTCCCCGTAGATAGATAGGTAGCTAGCGGGCTCCCCGTAGATAGATAGGTAGCTAGCGGGCTCCCCGTAGATAGATAGGTATCTAGTGGGCTCCCCGTAGATAGATAGGTAGCTAGCGGGCTCCCGAAGATAGATAGGTAGCTAGCGGGCCCCTGTAGATAGATAGGTAGCTATGGGCCCTCCCGAAGATAGATAGGTAGCTAGCGGGCTCCTCGTAAATAGATAGGTACTAGTGGGTTTCCTCGTAGATAGATGGGTTAGCTAGTGGGCTCCCGAAGATAGATAGTAGCTAGTGGGCTCCCCGTAGATAGATAGGTAGCTAGCGGGCTTCCCCGTAGATAGATAGGTAGCTAGCGGGCTCCCGAATTTAGATAGGTAGCTAGCGGCTCCCCGTAGATAGATGGGTGCTAGCGGCTCCCCGTAGATAGATAGGTAGCTAGCAGGCTCCCCGTAGATAGATAGGTAGCTAGCGGGCTCCCGTAGATAGATAGGTAGCAAGCGGGCTCCCGAAGATAGATAGGTAGCTAGCGGGCTCCCCGTAGATAGATAGGTAAGCTAGCGGGTCTCCCGTAGATAGATAGGTAGCTAGCGGGCTCCCCGGATAGATAGGTACCTAGCGGGCTCCCCGAAGATAGATAGGTAGCTAGCGGGCTCCCGTAGATAGATAGGTAGCTAGCGGCTCCCGAAGATAGATAGGTAGCTAGCGGGCTCCCGTAGATAGATAGGTAGCTAGTGGGCCCCCCGTAGATAGATGGGTTTACTAGCGGGCTCCCCGTAGATAGATAGGAAAGCTAGCGGGCTCCCCGTAGATAGATAGGTAGCTAGTGGGCCCCGAAGATAGATAAGGTAGCTAGCGGGCCCCCGAAGATAGATAGGTAGCTAGCGGCCCCCGTAGATAGATAGGTAGCTAGTGGGCTCCCGAAGATAGATGGGGTAGCTAGCGGGCTCCTCGTAAATAGATAGGTAGCTAGTGGGCTCCTCGTAGATAGATAGGTAGCTAGTGGGCTCCCAAAGATAGATAGGTAGCTAGTGGGCTCCCGAAGATAGATAGGTACTAGCGGGCTCCCCGTAGATAATAGGTAGCTAGCGGCCCCCGTAGATAGATAGGTAGCTAGTGGGCTCCCCGTAGATAGATAGGAAAGCTAGCGGCTCCCCGTAGATAGATAGGTAGCTAGCGGGCTCCCCGTAGATAGATAGGTAGCTAGCGGGCTCCCCGTAGATAGATAGGTAGCTAGCAGGCTCCCCGTAGATAGATAGGTAGCTAGTGGGCTCCCGTAGATAGATAGGTAGCTAGCGGGCTCCTCGTAAATAGATAGGTAGCTAGTGGGCCCCCGTAGATAGATAGGTAGCTAGTGGGCTCCCGAGAATAGATAGGTAGCTAGTGGGCACCCCGTAAGATATAGGTACTAGTGGGCTCCCCTAGATAGATAGGTACTATGGGCTCCCCGTAGATAGTTAGGTAGCTAGGGGGCTCCCTGTAGATAGATGGGTAGCTAGTGGGCTCCCGAAGATAGATGGGTAGCTAGCGGCTCCCGAAGATAGATAGGTAGCTAGTGGGCTCCCCGTAGATAGATTGGTAGCTAGCGGGCTCCCCGTAGATAGATAGGTAGCTAGCGGCTCCCCGTAGATAGATAGGTAGCTAGCGGGCTCCCCGTAGATAGATAGGAAAGCTAGCGGGCTCCCCGTAGATAGATGGGTAGCTAGCAGGCCCCCCGGGAGATAGATAGGTAGCTAGCGGGCCCCCGTAGATAGATAGGTAGCTAGCGGGCTCCCGAAGATAGATAGGGAGCGAGCGGGCTCCCCGTAGATAGATAGGTAGCTAGCGGGCTCCCCGTAGATAGATAGGTAGCTAGCGGGCTCCCCGTAGATAGATAGGTACCTAGCGGGCTCCCCGAAGATAGATAGGTAGCTAGCGGGCTCCCGAAGATAGATAAGTAGCTAGCGGGCTCCCGAAGATAGATAGGTAGCTAGGGGGCTCCCCGTAGATAGATAGGTAGCTAGCGGGCTCCCTGTAGATAGATAGGTAGCTAGCGGCTCCCCGTAGATAGATAGGTAGTTTAGCGGGCTTCCCCGAAGACAGATAGGTAGCTAGCGGGCCCCCGTAGATCGATAGGTAGCTAGCGGGCTCCCGTAGATAGATGGGTTTAGCTAGCGGCCCCCCGTAGATAAGTAGCCAGGTAGGTAGTAGCGGTCACCCATTGGTAGATAGCCAGGTAGGTAGGTAGTGGGAGAACTTGTGTGGGGCCCCACTCACCCACCGTGGGGCCCTGCTCAAGCCCCCCTAGCCATGTGGAGATTCTCCTCATGCCCCCCACTATGTGAAGCTATTGAGCGCAACTAAGACCGGAGCGCAGGCTCTCTTAGAGCAGTGCAGGCCCCTATTTTTAAACGCAATGCTGGGCCTCTGAGATGAATGAGTCCCCCCTCCAGCCGTGTGGGACCCTTGTCAAAGCTTTCCTCTCTCCAATCATGTGGGGGCCCCCTCTCAACCCAGC
This sequence comes from Phyllomedusa bahiana, assembly GCA_025379985.1. Classification (NCBI taxonomy): domain Eukaryota; kingdom Metazoa; phylum Chordata; class Amphibia; order Anura; family Hylidae; genus Phyllomedusa; species Phyllomedusa bahiana. The sequence goes on along the minus strand of JAODAL010054866.1, from coordinate 2,897 downwards.
CTCATGGGCCCCCCAACATGCGGGAGGGGGAGGGGCTTTGAGAGGGGCCCCACATGCCTGGAGAGGGGGGGGGCTTTTCCAGGGGCCCCACAGCGCTTTAAGAGGGGGGCTTTGCCAGGGCCCCACAGCGCTGAAGAGAGGAGCTTGCCTGGGGCCCCACAGCGCTGAAGAGAGGGGGCTTTGCCAGGGGCCCCACAGCGCTAAAGAGAGGAGCTTTGCCACGGGCCCCAGAGTGCTGAAGAAAGGGGGGGGGCTTTTCTAGGGGCCCCACAGCGCTGAAGAGAGGGGGGGGGGCTTTTCCAGGGGCCCCACAGCGCTGAAGAAAGGGGGGGGCTTTTCCCGGGGCCCCAAAGCGCTGAAGAGATGGGGCTTTTTCCAGGGGCCCTCACAGCGCTGAATAGAGGGGGGGGCTTTTCCAGGGGCCCACAGCGCTGAAGAGAGGGGGGGGCTTTTCCAGGGGCCCATAGTGCTGAAGAAAGGGTGGGGGGCTTTTCTAGGGGCCCCACAGCGCTGAAGAGAGGGGGGGGGCATTTCCAGGGGCCCCCCAGTGCGGTAGAAAGGGGGGGGCTTTTCTAGGGGCCCCACAGCGCTGAAGAGAGGGGGGGGGGCTTTCCAGGGGCCCCACATTGGGGAAGAGGGGGGGGCTTTTCCAGGGGCCCCACAGCGCTGAAAAGAGGGGGGACTTTTCCAGGGGGCCCCACAGCGCTGGAGAGAGGGGGGGGGCTTTTCTAGGGGCCCCACAGCGCTTTAAGAGGGGGGCTTTGAGTGGGGCTCCACAGCGCTGTAAAGGGGGGGGGGGTTTGAGTGAGGCTCGCACACATGTGAGGGGTCCGTGCTCCGTCTCAGTGTCCTAGTTGCGCGCCGCTCAGTAGGTGTACATGCATAGCCTAGGCAATTTCAGTGTAACTTACTCTCCTCCTCCGTGCGTGACAGGAGCAGCCGGGCCCCTCCTCCCTCTGACCGCGCCGCATCCACGGGCCCCGCCCACAGGGCGGAGACTCTCTAAATTTAAATCGTCGTCCCACCCAGCGGAGGAGAGCCGCCTGTGGCGGAGCCTCGTGGATGCGCGCGGTCAAGGGAGGAGGGGCCCGGCTGCTCCTGTCACAGCATGGAGGAGGAGAGTAAGTTACACTGAAATTACCTAGGGTATGCATGTACACCTACGACGGCGCGCAGCTGGGGCACTGAGACGGGGCACGGACCCCTCATGTGTGCGAGCCTCACCAAAGCCCCCCCCCCCTCCATATTTGAAGTATTAAACAGCGGACATGGTAGTGAGAACAGGCTGATTGCCTATTCTCTCTACCATTGCTGTTACGCATGGGGGGGTAACCGGCCGGCGGCCGCGGCCCCCCCCTCGCTACACAGACCGGCCGGGCCCCCCTACACCTGTACTGCCTGTACCCCCCTAAAGGCGGGCCTGCAGCTAGTCACAGCAACCCCTCTCCCTGCACACCAACATCTTCCCAGGTCACAGAGCATGCCAAATTCTCCTTTAGAAGTCAATGGGTCTGCGTCTGTTCATAGGCTGCTATGCCCACTTAGCGTCTGTAAATCATCTCTCTATATGCTGTTAAAAACTAGCTCAGGCAAGATGGCCACCCCTATAATTATATACAGATCAGACAATTAAAGAATCTACAGTCAGAAATTAAAAACGGCTAAGAAAAAAAGAATATATATATTAGCATCTTGTTTTAATTAGTAAAAAATGGCAATAAATTCCCTTTAAGAAACAGCAGCAAATACACCTTTGAACCCTAATGAAACCCGATAGTATCTAGGTGAAGGGTACTTAACCTCTTCCCTCTTTCCCCCCACACCCTCCAAGAGGCGTAACATTTTCATTTTTTTGTTACATAGCCGTATCAAGGTTTGTTTTTAGAGGAACAAGTTGTGCTTTTAATGCTACTACATGCACTCCCCGGGTTACATACTGGTTAGGGACTGTAGGTTCGTTCTTAAGTTGAATTTGTATGTAAGTCAGAACCAATATATTTAGTACATGTATGGTGTGTATGGTGTGTAATTATAGGCAGGTATATGTCCCCATAGCAGGTATAGGCAGGTATATGTCCCCTCATAGGCAGGTATATGTCCCCCATAGCAGGTATAGGCAGGTATATGTCCCTCATAGCAGGTATATGTCACCTCATAGGCAGGTATATGTCCCCCATAGCAGGTATGTCCCCCAAAGGCAGGTATATGTCCCCTAATAGGCAGGTATATGTCCCCCATAGCAGGTATAGGCAGGTATATGTCCCTCATAGCAGGTATATGTCACCTCATAGGCAGGTATATGTCCCCCATAGCAGGTATGTCCCCCATAGGCAGGTATATGTCCCCTCATAGGCAGGTATATGTCCCCCATAGCAGGTATAGGCAGGTATATGTCCCCCATAGCAGGTATATGTCCCCTCATAGGCAGGTATATGTCCCCCAAAGGCAGGTATATGTCCCCTATAGCAGGTATATATCCCCTCAAAGGCAGGTATATGTCCCCCATAGCAGGTATAGGCTGGTATGTCCCCCATAGGCAGGTATATGTCCCCCATAGCAGGTATAGGCAGGTATGTCCCCTCATAGGCAGGTATATGTCCCCTCATAAGCAGGTATATGTCCCCCATAGCAGGTATAGGCAGGTATGTCCCCCAAAGGCAGGTATAGGAAGGTATAGGTCCCCTCATAGGCAGGTATATGTCCCCCATAGCAGGTATAGGCAGGTATAGGTCCCCTCATAGGCAGGTATAGATAGGGCTTATTAAAAAAAACAAATACAAATACTCACCTCACTCCCCCGCTGCTCCGAGGCTCACCTCCGACTCCTGGTCTTCTGGCACAGGCCAGTGATCAGTCCACGCGGGCAGCGTGATGACATTGTGCCGGAGACTCCGGAA
>JAODAL010054865.1:0-24351 GCA_025379985.1 Phyllomedusa bahiana | reverse complement strand
CCCATTTAATTTTATGATGTTATAAGGGGTATGTCCCAAAGGTTTGGGCGCATAGCAAATGTGGTGCCAATTTCAAAAAGGGGGGTCAAAAAGTGTCCAGGAAACTATGGGCCCCAGTAGTTTAACCCTTTGTTGTAGGTAAAATGTTTGAAGGTTTTTCAGAGATGCTACCTGGAGTATCTCACTGAAAATAAATGTATAACGCCGTTCCAGCACGGGTTCAATGAAGGATCGGTCCTGTCAGACTAATCTCATCAGCTTCTATGAGGAAGTCAGTTGCTAGATGGATCGGGGTGAGGCACTGGATGTCATATATCTAGATTTTTCCTAAAGCATTTGATACGTTGCCACATAAAAGGTTGGTAAATAAAATGGAATGTTTGGGACTGGGGGAAAATGTGTGCAAGTGGGTAAGTAATTTGCTCACTGATAGAAAAACAAGGGTAGAAATTTAAGGGTTCATACTCGACTGGATCGCTGTTACTAGTGGGGTCCCCAAAAGGGTCAGTATTGGGCCCATCCTCTTTAACATTTTCATTAATGATCTTACACAGGGAATACACAGTAGAATATCGATCTTTGCAGACGATACTAAGCTCTGTAAAGTAATCAACACAATAGAGGATAATATGTTATACAAAGGGAATCTGGATAAGTTGGAGGCCCGGGGCAGGGAAATGGCAGATGAGGTTTAACACTGAAAAATGCAAGGTTATGCCATGGGGAAGAGAAATCCATTAATGATTACAATGTTAAATGGAAAAACACTGGGTAAAAGTGACATGGAGAAGGACTTGGGAATCCTGGTGGACAGTAAACTTAATTGTAGCAGCCAGTGTCAGGCAGCAGCAGCCAAAGAAATAGGATCATGGGGTGCATTAAAAGGGGCATAGATGCACATGATGAAAAAATTATTCTCCCATTATACAAGTCACTGGTTAGACCACACATGGAATATTGTGTACAGTTTTGGGCACCAGTGCACAGGAAAGACATTGTAGAGCTTGAACAGGTACAAAGGCGGGCAACAAAAATAATAAAAGGACTGGGTGGACTACAAGACACAGAAAGATTGCAAGATTAGGGTTATTTAGTTTAGAGAAAAGAAGGCTTGGGGGGACATAATAAATATGTTTAAATACATCAAAGTCAATATAGAGATCTCTCCCAAGATTTATTTATACACAGGGCTGTATCTAGAACAAGGGGGAAATCCTTTACGTCTTGAGGAACGAAAGTTTCTACATAAACATGGAAAGGGATTCTTTACTGTAGAGCAGTGAGACTATGGAATTCTCTGCCAGAGGGACTGGTCATGGTGAATTCAATAACCAGTTCAAAAAGGGTTTGGATGCATTTCTGGAGCGTAATATAATAAACAAGTTATAGTGACTGGGAAATTCAGGAGAGGGGTCATTGATCCAGGGATTTTTCTGATTGCCAGATTGGAGTCAGGAAGGAATTTTCCCTAAAATGAGGAAAATTTTGGCTTCTACCTCATTGGGGTTTTTGCCTTCCTCTGGATCAACACCTTAGCACAACAGGCTGAACTAGATGGACGACTTGTCTTTTTTTAGCCTTACAAACTATGAAACTATGAAGTAGGACCGCCAGACTCACTGTATAAGAAGCTTGGGTCATTCTTGGACTCTGCAATGTTCTTTATGAACTCACAGAAGTAGGAGAAGGGAAGAAAGGAACGTGGGTACTCCCTTTTGTATCTTAAACCGGGTTTGTCCACTTTTCTTGAAGTTTGTATGGCAGTTTGGAAACTATTGGGTTTACCTAGCGAGCAGTGTCCAGGTAAATGAGGCCAGGTAAGTGAGTGTATGCTTTGGCCAACTGAAGCTCAAAGAGTAGATCACTGAGTTCTTGGAATTTCTCATTGTCCTTGCCGGAGATTTTTGGGAAACTTTGAAGTCGTGTAAACAGAGCATTCTCTATGGCTTCAGGACTGCCATAGCTCCGTTCTAGTCTCTCCCAAGCAGCCACTAGACCTGCCACAGGATTTGCAATATGAACAGCTCTGAGTCTCTTGACACGTTTGTGGACTGCGGGCCGAGCCATCTGACTAGCAGTCCAGTTCTTCTGCAGCTGTGATCCAATATCATCAATTGCAGTTCTGAAGGAAAAATTTCCAGGATCTGTAGTTTCAGGGCTGGTCATCAAACCTGGTAGGCTTGTTTTAGTAAGATCACGGCGAACCATAACCCTTGCAAACTCTGACATGTCTACCTTTCTGACTCAGGCAGGTAATTGTAGGCTCAGTAGTGCTGATCATGTTGTTAGTGGTAGTCTGATTAAGAGACATAGGGACATATGGAGCTCATAGGCATTCATTGTAAGAGCAGTTTACATTCAATTATATGTGAAGCGGGATTGGATGGTTGTCAGGGGCTGGCAATTTGCTGGCATATTGGTTTGGACCTTGGTATTTTGGGATTGAGGCTGCAGAGGTGTATGGCCTTGGTGCATTGTGATGTGTGAAGAGATGCAGGATGCAGCATGGGGGTAGGACTGTACTTGACCCCTAAAGCAGGGATCTGAAGAAGGATCTGTGCTTTGTTGCACTGGGGGAAAATCTGAAACAGTCAGAATATTGGTGGGATTCAAGATTCGCTGTTTTGGCTTACACATAGTCTCTTGTGCCTTAAAAAGGGTCTTCTACAGGCACTGAACTTAGCTGGAGCTGCTTCCTTCACTTTCACTAGCAGCTTGTTTCTAGAACCTTTAATCTTGCCATGGCGGTGGCATGTTCACATTGTTTCTGCAGAGTTTCCATCTCGGCTCTTTTGTATGCTGTTTCTGCTTCCATAGATGCCCTTTTCTGTGCTGTCTCTGCTTCCATATATGCCCTTTTCTGTGCAAACTCTGCCTGTATTCTAGTAGCCTCAGCTTCTGCACGTGCTCTTATGAGCTGTTCACTGAGCATAGAATATCTTGAAGATTGTGACTTAGATGATCTTTTGGAGTGCCTAGTATATTTGGAAACACAGGATGATGTTTCCTGCAGTTGTGTGGTTTTTGACATTAATTTGGACTTAGTTTCACATATCAGGTTTTCACGTTCAATATTAAGGCGCCCGGAAGCTGAGCAATTCTTGTAGAGAATTGGGTATTAAGCTTCTGTAAAACATCACAGTAATCAGTAATTTTAATTGTATAGTGTTCGTAAATTGCAGAGAGTTTTCCTAGGGCTCCTTCTAGTAATGTTTCATTACAAGCACCCTGTGAGATGTGGGAGATATAACTAAGCAGTTTTTCCCATTAATCAGTAGCTTCAGAAAATATTTCACTTTTTATGCTTTCAAGATTCTCTCTGACCTTCCATGTAGGGTGAGTCAGGCGTCTTGCTCTCTCACTAGGTTGTGGAGTAGGATTCCTTTCATCTTCCAGCTGTAGCTGGTCACTGTGAGCGGTGCTCCCTGCAGCCATGTTGTAACACAGACAGGATATAAGATGGAGGAATAGGATGATCTTGCTAGAAGAGTCTGTGTTTGAGCTGTAGCTGCTATTCACACTGCAGACTGACGCTTGCTTGTCACTGTCACAACACTGCAGCTGTAGGTGGTAATCTCGGCTGAAGTTGTGAGCTTATCTGTGTTTCTAAAGCATTTTTTCACTATTCTGACTCCATATCTGACAGCAAGTGTAGGAATTCATTAGGCCCATGTGGTAATGGAAGTCTGTAATGAACTGAGAAAACTTACTTCAGAAATCTTGTCAGATAGCGACAACTTTACTGCTCCGGCGTCTATGAAGAACCAAAAGGAGTTTATTCCAGGCTGAATCTTGTAGTTTACACCAAAGTAGTAGGTGAAAAGATGATCACTTTACAGAGCTGATGCAGAGAATGAGGATACAGTGCTTGACTGAGGAGAAAGATGGAATGCTAGAAGGAGGAGGACTGAATACCCCAGAGCACACATACAGGAAGACGAGAGGGACAAACTTAGCAGCAATGCAAAGCAGTAATAGAAATTACAATACTGATTATGAACCATGAAGTCATGGGACATGACAAGGGCGGTGATGGCGCTCTGCTCCACTAAGGGCTTTAACTGTTAAACTGTCTGCACAGATCTGTGGTTCAATCTTGATTCCCAGGACCTGCCACTGAGCGCTCAGGACAGAGAGCCCAGGCATTCTGAGGCAGGATGTACTGGGCCCACTATGGCGGCGAGCCCCGTAGCAGCTGGTATTTTCATCACTGCTTGAAAGTACTGTGATTTTAGATGTGACAGATTCAGCACACAAATAAGCCTACTGTTGGTTTTGCCAATATAGCTGAAGTAATTGGCCACAGACTGAAACCCTGCTGCTGCCTGCAATCAAGTGAAACTGAACATCATAATGGGCCACAAATGCTGTCAGATCATGTCATATGTAGTCTTTATAATTTTGCATATGGTAGATTTACTTACCTGGAATTGGAGGTGCCATAATGAATTATTTTCACTTGCTGGCTGGAAATTCTGAAAGATGGGAGAAAAAAACTGCAGAAAGAATAACATCCCATTTACCAGTCTATCTTGACCATAGCAACAAATAAAAGGCTGGTTGTAGCCTGAGAGGTGTAAGTGTTATCAGCTTGGCCTAATAATTGTGAAGAAACACCCATCCGCAGTGCATAAAAAAATTAACTAATTATTTTTTTATGTATTGCAATTTTTTATTGCCTTGTGATCTAATCTAATCTTATCTATCCCTGTCCTGAGAACAATAGAACAATTATTATGTCATTACCTGCTATGGATAATGAGACTACATGCATATAAGTAGCTCTAACAATAAAGAGAGAATGATCTGCCCTGCCATTCAGAAGTTTTATCTTTTTAGTAATCACAGCTAGAAAAGGACAAGATTTTATATGTAATTTGTTACAAATGCTGTCATAAATTCTAAAAAATTATAGTTTTCCAGGAATATTGGTTTTAACAAAAACACCACTTTCTAAAGGAAGAGTCATTTTAAATGGATTGCACAAGATCACAATAGCTTGGATAATTTGTTTCAAAAACAGTGCAACACCTTCGCATGGGTTGCCTGGTATTGTTAGTCCGCTTAATTAAAGTAAATGTGTATAAGCTGTAGTACTATACTCAGCCTGTGTCCATTTGAGGCAGTCGTTTTAGAGAAAAAACAGAAATGTTTTTGGCAACCCCTTTAACACAGACAGTAAGATTAGTACAAAATAAGTAGTAAGTAATACTTTTTGTAGCTTCAGTCTGTATTTAAACTGTAAAATTGTGTTCAAAGCTGGGAATATGCCTTAAGGTGAACATTTGTTACTGAAACAAAATCAAAGCTGCTCTCACTGCAATGTAAACAAGTTTAAAAAAAAAGTTTTAGCTCTATCTAAAAGAAGAAACAAACAATTACATCAAACAGTACAGAAATCAATATGTTGATTTCTAAATCATGTGGATACTCATACTACCTGGCATGGACTGCCAAGTTAGCAATAAAACATGAAGCAGGATCACTGTTCACTGAGTGGCCAGCAATTGTCTTGTCGTACATAATATGTAAGATGCATACACTTGCAGTCTGCTACTTTCAGGAGAAAAAAAAAATTAAACTTGCATGTTCTTCCTCTTAAATATATTACTGATCTGCATATCACTGCATTTAATCAAAGAAAAACATTTGCCTTGCCACAGATCTGTTTAAATTACTGCTAAGAAAAATTGCATTGAAGTTTTGTTTTAGTGTTTTTAAAAATTGGCACAAATTACACTTTTATTTACTTCATGTTTTAAACCTTTTCACTGGATGCCAGGAGAATAGGTAAGATGTGTTCATATAACTTTTATGTTTTATTTAGTAGGCAAATGCTAATTATTTAATATTTAAGGATTGTGGATAGCATGTATTCTCTTTTTAAGCTTTATTGCTAACCAGAAGCACAAAAAAGGTTCAAATGACACCCAGGAATTTTTTTTACTTCAAGTGAATCTATAGAAAGATGGGGAGAAAGCACTGAACTGGCCCATATGGGAACAGGGGAAACCCCAATGGGCCCCTTGGCATGGCAGGCCTGTGGATGCTTTTTAGGAGAAAGACTGAGAAAGAGAGGCAGAAAGCAAAAGGCATGTGCGGTCATGTACAGTAGCTGTATGATGGGCCCCAAGAATCAACTTCACTGCTGGACCCCAAGATTCAACTCCACTGGTGGGCCCCAGGAATCAACTCCACTCACGGGCCCAAATAATCAACTTCACAAGTGGCTCTAATAATAAACTTCTCAGGTAGACCATAAGAATTAACTTCACTGGTGGACCTCAGGCAGGAGGTGGTTTAAACTTGTTATATAATGTGTTATTGTCTGAGAGGATTTTAGAAGAGGTAATGTACAACTACATTTGGTATACCAACTAACACAGTGCAAAGCTGTCTTACAAACTAATTAACTAATGGATGTAAGTTTTATATAGAATATGTACACTCACCGGCCACTTTATTAGGTACACCTGTCCAATCCGTTAACATTTTATTTCTAATCAGCCAATCAATGGCGGAAACTCAGTGATTTGGGCATGTGACGGGGAAGAAATCCCCGCTCAAACGAGCTCAGTATGGGAAAAAAGGTGATTTGAGTGCCTTTGAAGTGGCAGGGTTTTTGGGCCAAAAGGGCTGGCTGAGTTTTCAGAAACGTGACCCGGGGGTTTTTCCCGACAACCACTCTAGGGTTTACAGAGAATGTCCGAAAAAGAAAAAAAAATCCAGTGAGGGCAGTCCTGTGGGGAAATGCCTTGTTATGCCGGGGTCAAAGGGGAATGGGGAGACTGGTTCAGCTGAAGAAAAGGGAACAGTGACTCAAATGCCACCCGTTACAACCAAGGTAGGGAAAAAAGAAAAACTTTAAAAACACAGTACGGCGAACTTTTGGGGAGATGGGTCAGCAGCAGAAGACCAACCGGGGGCCCCCCTTTAGCTAAGAAAAGGAAACTGAGGACCCGTTTGCCCCAACTCACGAAATTGGGGCGTAAAAGATTGGGAAAAACGTTGCCCGGTTTATGAGTCTCGATTTCTGCTGCGAATTCGGGTGGTGGGTCGAATTTGGCGTCAAAAACATGAAAGCATGGGGCCTTCCTGTTTGATCAACGGTTAGGCGGTGGGGGTGGGGTCTGTGGGGAAATTTTTTGGGACTCTTTGGGCCCCCCCGGTACCAATTGAGCTGTTGAAAAACCTTGGGAACATGCCACGAAAATTTAGGGGAGTTCAAGGGGAAAGGGGGTCCAACCCTTACTAGCATGGTGACCTAAAAAAGGGCCCGGGGAGTGTATATAGGTAATATGTGAATGAACTCTTGGGCAAAAATGAATCGTTTTTTAAAAGATTTTATTTTGAAACAAACATTTTTTGGAGGTATGCAGCTTGTTTTTTAGTGGGTGCAAATGTACTTACTTGTTTACTTTAACCATTTTATAAATTCCTTAAGGAGACTGTCTCATCAGCGACAACTCCTTTTGGGTGCTTTCACATGGAGTGTTTTTGCTGCGTTTTTGACTTGTTTTTGGATGCATTTTTTTGTGCAGAAAGGCACAGTCGTTAATGCTGTACATTTCTGCAGAAAAAACACATCAAAAACACACCAAATATGCTCCGTGTGAAAGCACCATTAGGTAGAAGGAACAATAACTAACAGCTGCAGGCCTGATTTACAGAGCAACTTTCCACTCTTGTAGGGTTGTCCTAGTACAGACTGGTTTACAAATTCTCTAAATTGTTCAGCATTATCTACTACATGTAGGTGCCTTACATACAGTATAAACCAGATAAATTGTAATTATCATCCATTAGGAATTTCAAAATAATGCATAGTATATGCTGTCATAATTTAAGGGTATATATGTATAAGGAGAACAACAAAAGATAGTTCTAAGCATTGTCAGATTAGGAGTATGAAGTATAAAGGCAATACATACAGTTTGTATAAATAACAAATAAAAAAGAGTTTGGTTTATGAGTTTATGAGTTTAGGAATATTCAAATTCCTTTCTGTAAATACACTGTGCTAACACATAGCTAATTAATAATAATAATATTTTATAGAGCCAACATAATCCATAGCACTTTACAGTACTGATGGTACATGTATTGACAAACTCAAACATGGAGCATATGAGTGTTCGGAAAAAATTTGTTGGTGTGAGACTAAAGTATGTATGAGGTTTTCTTGCTGAGAGCAAGGCACTATAAGCATAAGTGCACTCAGGGCTGTCTTATCAATTGGGCACACTAGGCAATTGCACAGAAGCCCCATGATCATAGGGACAGTAGATTGGTGGTATGATGATAATATTTGTTCCATGTATAGTGGTATTATTTAGAGGTATCATTTAGAGGTATCATCTATAAAACAGTGTCTTATATCTATGGATACATATTTAAATAAAATACATTATTTTTAGTTAATACACCTTTAATAGACCCTGGTAACTCCACTGTATTGCAAAGACACAGAACAAATCAGCAGCTCTACAGACGCTAAGATAAACACCGAACATATGAATTATTTCAAAGAGCATTGCAGTTGCTAAATTGTATATAAAAGGGAAATTGAAGCTTTTAGCACACATTTTAATCAAAAACTGTGAGGGCCAATCCACCAATGGAACCAAATCTAAGGCTATGTCTAAAACTGCATCGGCATAAAACGTCTGAAAGCGGCGTTTTTTTTATCTAAATGCAGGACCACGGTTTTTGTCACGTTTTGTACAAAACCACGATCGCTTCTTGTCTGTTTGACGTTGCCCATACAATTAATTGTATGAGAAGATGCCAAGAAAACTAAAAGCGTTGACGTATTATACAACATGTTGTGTAATACACCGGTGCTGAAAGACGATCGTAGAAAAGACGAGCTGTGGAGAATACAGCTCGTCTTTTCTATTGTATTCTATGAGGCTGCACGAATGACTGTTTAAAATGCTAAAAGCACTGAAAATATGATGGTAAAGCTATGCCATGTAGAAATAGCCTAAGCCTAGTTTTGGTGCTGGTCTGCCAGAGGAAACTGGGCATGATTGGTTGTACTTCAGGGTGGTGTTATATTTGAGTGTGGTTAGGGTCATGGCTGGTGGGATGTCATGTGCTTAAAGATGGCCTAAACATAATGGTGTTAAGACAGCCCTGGTTGCATTGTGGACTCATGAGATATTGTCAGAGACCAAAAAGTTTAAATGTGCTACAATGGTACAGAACAGCATGGCCAGAGAGGTTTGGTCGGTTAACTAATGGATAGAGAATATTTTAAGAATATTTGCGACTTCAGCTCTGTGAACAGTCATCTCTGAGATTGTGTAGTCTGGCTGAAACATAATGTGTCTAGCAAACAGTGAGATAAGCTGATCTATGACTAGTGGGTGGAAGGAATTTAGAGAACGTCTGATAGCCCATCGAACTCTTGGAGAATATAGTAAGCTTAGTGTCAGACTGTGTCTCTCCTTTTGCCTATGGTGTAATGTTCAAGTGTTGCACTGCAAACTATGTGAAGTTTAACTATGCCATTTGTTAACTAGGTTAAGATAAAAATAACCTATATGAAAGCCAACATGAATCTTTGTGGAGTACTGTTACAATTGTATTACTGTATTGCTGTGGTTGCAAATTAGAGGCAAGCAGTCCTCAAGGTAAAGTTACTTCCTAATAAGGCTCCTGGTCTTTGAGACTTTTTTGTCTGTTCTGTGATCTAAGACTGTACTCTTAAAGGGGTTTTCTCAGTACAGGCTTTCATGAGAAATCTTCAAAATTTTCTCTCTCTTACAGTTTCCCAAATCCGGGGGCAGGTCTCTCTCCCAGTAGGTGTGTCTTCCCTCACTGAAGACTGGTGACATCATTATTCTGTGTGAGCAGTGGGAGAAGATGTCACAGCTCTGCCGACCTCCTGCAATGGTCAGTTCTCATGCCTGGAGAGCGGTCACCTCCATCCCTGTTACTGCTACCTCCTGAGGCATCATTATCATTCTGTGTGAACAGTGGGAGAGAGGGGATTTCACAGCTCTGCAAACCTCCTACAATGGTCAGTTTTCATGCATGGAGAGCTGTCACCTCCCTCCACAAACCCCTTATAACCAGAACACCTTTATTGGTGTACACAGTTATACATACAGCCCCCTAATGTTACAGAAAGTGACATCTTGTCATTATGTCTAGCAGAGTGTATTATATGTGTGTTATAAGGGTGGGAGAGGGGATCAGAGTGTATTTTATGTGTGTTATATACATGCTTGCCTACTTTTGGAAGTGGCCTTTAGGGAGATTATGAATTGAAGCTTGCCGCCTTGATGGTTTGAGTGGGCCACACCCCCTGTCTTACATGAAACACCTGTCTAGTCAAGGGAGGTGCAGTGAGCCCTAACTGGAACCCAGCCCACTGTCCCTGCCTACTTGACGTGCTGCCCTAGGCAGCAGACGGCAACTGGGCGACAGTTCCTGCTCTGCTAAAGTGCTGGGGACGTGAAGAAGTGGAATAGTCAGACAGTCTGGGTCAATATCAAATAGGAATGACAAAGCCACAAATCAGAACCAGAGGGATAAACGTAAACAAGCCGAGGTCAAACATGAACAGGAGCAAGGTACAAAATCAGGAGACAAACCAGGGTCAGGAGAACAGGCCGAGTTCAGGTATACGGATAAGCAAACAAAAAACAAATAACAAGGTAGCCAGGAATATCACAGGCGCAGCACCCAGCCTTTCAGGGAGTTTAAAGGGGATTCCTGGATACCGCCCCTGCAGCTGATTGGAGCGGCCTCCGGGTCCTCCCATTGGCGGGGTGCAAATTGCCCCCTGTCAGGGGCTGGGCCCTGTCACTCAAAGTGTTGTCAGCAGCAAGTGTATCAGGGTGGGATCGTGCATCAGCTGCAGCAGCCTGTTGATCCCTGCAGCCTGAGCACAGCCTAGCCATGACAGTACCCCCCCCCCGTTTAGGAGGGGCCACCGGACCCTTCCCTAGTCTGGTTTTGTCTGGGTGGAGACTCATGGAATTCCCTCACCAGGCGATCAGCATGGATAGGTTTCCCCGGGAACCCATGATCCTCCACGGGACCATACCCCTTCCAATGGACCAGGTACTGCAGTGACCTTTGGGCCTTACGCGAATCTAAGATAAGGTGATTTCATTTTCTAACTCCCCCTCTATGCAAACTGGAGAAGAGGGTCTAGAGGCGGGGGTCACAGGCTGAAATACCTCTTACGAAGTGCACGACGGGACACGTTATGTATACGGAGATAAGGGGGTAATTTCAGCCGATATGCCACCGGGTTAACCACTCCTGAACCACATATGGCCCTTTTCAGGTACAGGTGGAGGGCATAGTTCACCAGAGGACGAGTTCTGGGAACCTTAGACCCGCCCGCAAAACTGCACAAGATGCCGCATAGGCCTAAACGCTGGCACAGCGCTTCCAGATAGAACATTAGCCTGCACATTCAGTATTGCCCAGCAGGTAAGGAGACATCTGTCAACACACCATTGTCCCCACCTGACTAATTTTCCTGAAATCCAGTCAAACACTGGGTTATGTTTCTGAAGCCAGGGCAACCCCCAAAAACCCCATCAGGGGCAGCCCCTCCATGACAAATAGAATACACTTTTCAATATGTATGTATCCGACCACCATCTCCAGCTCAGGGGTACAATATGGATTACGCCCCGATCTAGTGGAAATGGAGTCAATAGCCACAGCCCGCAGCGAGTCAGATAGCGGTCTACAAGGTAGGCCCAACGTTTGGCGAAAGACGCATCAACAAAATTAGAAGCTGATCCAGAATCCACAAACGCACTCCAGAAAACCCGGGCAGCGACAAGTATGAAATCTTAACTGGTAGCAGCAAATTATTAGATACAATAGGAAATACCTGCTCGCCTAGGTGATCTTCCAGCTGACCACCTAGGCGTTGGAGTTTTTCCGACCTGGTCTTCCGTTTGGAGCATTCCCGAATTCTGTGTTCATCTTCTCCACAGTAGAAGCACAACCCCTGGATACGACGAGTATCCTACGGACACTAGCCGTAGTGACAGAAAAAGCCCCCACTTGCATGGCCTTCCTCTGGGTTTTTAAATCGAAACAACGGGTTTAGGGTGACCATGGTGTGGACCACTGGGGGTGGGGAACCTTTTCCTGCCGTCTCTCCCTAAAACGTTTGTCCAGATGAACGGCCAGTGCCATGGCCTCATCTAAAGTACCAGGGGTAGGGTAAGCCACCAATAAATCCTTCACATGGTCAGCTAACCCTAATCTAAACTGGCATCTGAGAGCTGCGTCATTCCATCCAGACGAAACGCACCAGCGACGAAATTCGGAGCAAAACTCCTCCACAGTCTTCTCACCCTGCCTCAAAAGGGGGTCAGCGAGCTTCGGGCCCCAGCTGAGCTATCTGGGTCATTAAAAAGTACCCTAAAGCGGCAAAGAACCTGTCCACAGAAGACAGTTCAGGTGAGTCATGCGATAACGAAAATGCCACCCTGGGGGGGGGCCCTGCAGTAGGGACATAACAATTCCCACCCTTTGTTCCTTCATTCCCTGAGTAATGGGCGGAGCCTAAAATACAGGCGACAACCCCCTCTAAATGCCACAAAGGCCTTCCTGTTGCAGAGAACCTGTCAGGCAACTGGATAGGGGGTTCCACATGGGGAAGGTAGTGCAGGGACAAATCTGACTTGGGGTAGACTCCTGCTGTTCTACCTCACGCCAGATCCTGGACTAGGGTTGGTTAGCCCCTGCAATTGCTCTACCAGAGCAGTCATGGGGTCCATAGTGGGGTTTGATTTAGTAAACGGTTTTTGGCCTGTGATAATGTCACGTCAAGGGAGGTGCAGTGAGCCCCACCTGGAAACCAGCCCACGTCCCTGCCCTAATTTGACGTGCTGCCCTAGGTGGCAGACGGCAACTTGGGCGACAGTCCCTGCTCTCTAAAGTGCTGGGGACGTGAGGAAGTAGAATAGTCAGACAGTCCGGGTCAATATCAAATGGGAACGCCAAACCCAAAAAATTTCAGAACCAGAGGGATAAACGTAAACCAAGTCGAGGTCAAACACGAACAGGAGCGAGGTACAAAATCAGGAGACAAACCGGGGTCGGGAAAGAACAGGCTGAGGTCAGGTATAGGGATAAGCAAACAAAAAAAAACAAAATAACAAGGTAGCCCAGGAATATCACTGGCGCAGCACCCAGCCTTCAGGGAGTTTAAATGGGGATTCCGGTTTACCGCCCCTGCGCTGATTGGAGCGGCCTCAGGTCCTCCCATTGGCTGGTGCAATTCGCCCCCTTTTCAGGAGTGGCCGGGCCCCTGTCACCCCCACAAGTTGTCAGCGGCAGTGTTCAGGGTGGGATCGTGCATCAGCTGCTGCAGCCTGTTGATCCCTGCAGCCTGAGCACAGCCTAGCCATGACAACACCATCTTTTGCTCAAAACCACACCCCTTTTTCACATCTGTGTAACAGCTTTGGAGGAAAGGGATGTGGTATCCTTCAGTTTTACTGGACGTTGGATCTCCTAACCAGCATCCAAGCTAAGTAACAGCACATTATTTAGCTGTCCTTCAGAGCCGAGCTACAATGTTGTCCCTCTGCACCAAGTGATGTCAGGGCAGCATCTCATGATGCTTTACCCTGGCACCAGCACTACTTAAAGAGCCACAGCCAGTACAAAAAAGTCCTCAGATGTATAAAGTGGTATAGCTGCCATATAGCTTTAGGCTAGAACCGACCAAACAATGTCAACTTGAGACTATGTTTGGCTCCTTTTCAACCATATATGCATTAGTGTATATAGTGTGCGGCACATTTTTTAAGCATTTTTCAGTACAGTTTTTGCTCTATTAATTTGTATGGTTGGAAAACTCGTACAAAAACCTTATTAAAACCTCATCAAAAACCTCTTCTGAAGAAGCGTGTTTCAGGCGAGGTTTCAATGCTGTTTCGGGTGCTGAAAAATCTGCATCCAGTATCCTAATAAGCCATGTGAACATACCCTAACAGGCATGCCCAACAGTGTATTCTAAAAAATACCAGTTCTTGATAGGGCCTGTACAAATAATATACCGGCACTGCTACCCTGGAAGTAAAACCGTCCCCGACGATGATTTACTGGATTGGTGGCAAACCTACCATAACAGGAGATTTACCAACTCTTAAGGGAGCCCAGGAGGACTCCCCCTTTTCAGGGAGTCTCCTGATGGTCAGGGAGAGTTGGTAAGTATGGTTATATGGGTGGGGGTGGGGTGCAGAGTGTATTATATGTGTGTTAAATGGGTGTAGGCAGCAGAGTGTTTTATGTGTGTTATATGGGAGAGGGAAGCAGAGAGTATTATATGTGTGTTAAATGGGTGGGGGGAGTGAATCTAGCATTGCCCAGATCGTTCACATAAGCTGTCCCTATCCAAGTTTAACTTTCAGTTTCACACAGCTCAGGAGAGAGTAAGCACAGAAAGCACAGGACAGCCAATCACAGCACAGTGGGCATGTCTCATTAAGGGGATTGAACTAAATATCAGGCAGCCAATCACAACAAAGGCAGTGTGGCCCTACACCAGGCTGCAGTTTTAGGTGTAGAACACACAGATTAGCTAATAGCTGCTGTACTAAATGATTTAGGTAATGCAAACCAACTGCAAACATGCTTATTTTTACTGTCACCATCCTTATAGATATGATCTCTGTAGCAAGGAAACCCCTTTAATGCAAAGTGCTGGACAACATTCACATTTGTTTGTGCTTCAGGTTGTAAAAGGTAATTTGTAAAAGGAAGTGGCTCAGAAGTCATAAAGACCCACAGAGGAGCTGGGCAGATTGATACACAGTGAGATCTAGGTGGGGCAGGTTGTGGAAGGGACTGCATCTCAGAAACCCACAGTGGGTTTGAAGGACAGGCAGTGCATCTTGATACTTGTTGGACTCATGTAGCAATGCATAGTCCCAAGGGTCCTGATAAAGGACTGCTCAGAATTGGATGTATAGTTTATTTTTACAATCTTTAATCTTTTTTTTTTTTGCGAAATTCGGAATGTAACTACATGGTTAAATCATTTCTACGGCCAATAAAAGACAGACGTCCATCCAGTCCAGCCTGTTGTCCCACAGTGTTGATCCAGAGAAAGGTAAAAACACCCATGAGGAAGAAGCCAGTTGTCCTGATTTTACGGAAAAGGTTCCTTCCTGACTCAAATTTGGCAATCAGAATAAATCCCATGAACCATGACCCTGGTTCAGAATCTTAGTCACTATAACTTATTATATAAGACACTCTAGAAATGTATCCTAGCCATTTTTAAACTCAGCTAGAGAGACAGTTCCTCTGGCAGAGAGTTCCACAGTCTCACTGATTTTACAGTTATGAATCCCTTTCTATGTCCATGTAGAAACTTTCTTTCCCCTAGATGTAGAGGATGCCCCCTTGTTCTAGATACAGTCCTAGCTATAAATAGATCATTGACCTTTGATATATTAAAACATATTTGTTATGTCTCAACAAAGCCACTTTACTCTAAATTAAATAACCCTAATCTTGCTAATCTTTCTGGGTGTAACAGTGCAGCCAGTCCTCTTATTACTTTTATTGCCCACCTTTGAACCTGTTCAAGCTCTACAATGTCTTTCCTGTACACTAGGGCCCAAAACTGTACACAACAATACATCTGTGGTCTGACCAGTAATTTGTATAATGGGAGAATAATGTTCACGTCATGTGAACCCATACAACCCATGATCCTATTAACCTTGGCAGCTGCTGCCTGACACTGGCTGCTACAATTAAGTTTACTGTCCACTAAGATTCCCAAGTTCTTCTCCATATCACTTTTTCCCAGCATTTTTCCATTTAACAAGTAATCATGGATTGGATTTTTCCTTCCCATGTGCATAAGTTTGCATTTATCTGTGTTAAACCTCATCTGCCACTTCTCTGCCCAGGCCTCCAACTTATCCAGATCCCTTTGCAATAGACCAATAACCTCTATTGTGTTTATAACTTTACACAGTTTAGTATCACCTGCAAAGATTGAGATTCTACTGTGCAATTCTTGTGTAAGTTCATTAATGAATATATTAAAGAGAATAGGGACCAATACTGAACCCTGTGGTACATTTGAACACTTGAAAATATTTTCTCCCAATCCAAGCATTTTCATTTTACTTACTAACCTTTGATGTTGCACCGTATCAAATGCTTTAGAAAAATCCAGATATATGACATCCAATGCCTCACCCCCATCCAGTCTAGAGCCAACCTCCTCGTAGAAGCTGATGAGATTAGTTTGCCAGGACTGATCCTTTATAAACCCATGCTGGAATGTAGTTATACATTTATCTTCAGTGAGATACTCCAGGATAGCATCTCTTAGAAAACCTTCAAATATTTCACCTACAACAAAGGTTAAACTTACCGGCCATTAGTTTCCAGGATCACTTTTTGAATATTGGCACCACATTTGCTATGCTTTGGAACATGCCCAGTTACTATACAGTCCATAAATATTAAAAATAGGGGCCCGTCTATCACACTACTTCATTCCCTTAGGGCACGTGAGTGTATAGCATCAGAACCTGGTGATTTGTCTACTTTTAATCTTGTCAAGGCAGAGCTGCACTTCTTCCTGGGTTAGACAAGTAACATTTAAGGTGGATTTTACCTCAAAAATTATTTAATAGATGTGCTTTTTCGTCATCACTCTCTACAATACCTCCCTCACTATCTCTCAAAGAGCCAACATTTTCAGTTTTAATCTTAATATTTATAATGTTAAAAAATATTTTGGGGTTAGTTTTATTCTCTATGGCAATAAGCCTTTCTATCTCGATCTGTACTGTCTTTATATATAATAATAATAATAATAATAATCTTTATTTATATAGCGCCAACATATTCCGCAGCACTTTACAATTAGAGGGACTAAGCAAGCAACCAAAAATTTAAAATTATAAAAAACTACTGAAAATGAACAAAAGGTGTAGGGCCCTGTAGGGGTGAAACAAAGGGTGACAAGTTTTGGGTTTTTACAATGGCCCAGCCATGTTACATAAATATGGGGATAACATAAAAAGTGGATGAACCTGCCACCCAAACCATACACCTATTAGATAAGTCCTTGGGTGCCCAAAGTGCAGGAGGTGAAATATTGACGATAAAATATATAAATATTATATATATATTTATATAAAAAAATTATATTATATATATTTTTTTTTTTTTTTTTTTGTAAGGCAGCAGGGGAAGGTTGCACCCGCGTTTATATACCACCAGGTTTGGACTAACGGGAGCAATCTAGACACACCCCAAGGAAAAGGGCCCTTGGAGGAGTGAAAGGCCCAAAATTTCAATAGTTGCAACAGTACAGATGTCGGATACGTTTAGCCTATGTTAGTAGGGCTTTCAACCACCCCCCCCCCCCCCGGGGGGGGCCTTTCATTGGAGTAAGCATAGAGCGGGAGGGGTGTTACTCCCCATGTTCCATGCCAATATTTACCTGCCTATTTAAGGGTCAGCGATAGCTGACTGGGGGTTTGGTGCAACTTTAGCCTCTTTTGGGGTGGAAACGGCCAGTGTCCTTACCATACCTATGTTGCACAAGGTGTTAGTGGGGGAACTACACCCCATTTTAGTAATTCCAGACGAGCAGGAGTTTTTTTTTATTTTTCCCTTATTTTTGTGCATGTTTTTTGCCCTATGTTTGTTTTATGACAAAAAAAATTGGACCAAGGAAATTTTCACCATATCTGCCTCTGTCTCAATGCCTGAAGGATTTAACGGGGATCCCCGAGCTGTGGGAGTCACTATAATTTTATTTATATAAATATATATATATATATATATATATATTTATTAATATATTATTAAAAAATTTATTAAGGAAAAAAGCAGCACCCCCTTTTGGGAAACGGTGAGCGGCAAAACCCACACCCCGGGGCAAAGAACAAAAACAGAAAAAAACCCTGCACTCCAACGATAAAAAAAAAAATAAAAAAAGTTTTGCTTTATTTTAATGTCAGGGACGTTTTGGCTTCCAAAAAGCCTTTCTCAACAATTTGGGGGTGGAAAGTGATTCCATTAAAAGGGAGGCTCATGAATATTCAACAATTTCAATCAATACACAAATGTTTAAAAAATCGTGTTCAAACAAAGTGACAAACAATCAGTATACATAAGCATGAAAAGTGCAAGGTAAGTGTTACATAAAAGTGAATAATCCGTTTGATATAAACATAGTGCAACAATAATACCCCAAAAAAAGGGGGAAAAACATTATTGTGCATACTCAGGTGTATATTAAATAAGGGAGGAATGAACTCATCCTACCACCACTAACTTACATGGAAACACATGCAAACTAGGTCTCGGCATCCCCCATGTCCCAAAGAGCATGTCTGAAACTACATCAGCAAGTCGGCACAAAGCTACATTCGCTCCGGTCCGTGCATGCGCAAATAAGCACAGAAGCCACCAACGGCAGTTGTTTTAACACCAATAGAGTTGCGAACTTTGTCTAAGGGGTTATCATACTGCCCTAGTAATTCCACTAATTGGTTTGATCTTGAATTAGATTTACATCAGTTTGTGAGATGTTTGGCATAATGATAAACACAGGGTGGTCTGTGAGGAGGTTTAAAAAAATGTAGACTGTACTCTTAAATCGTGTAATTTGTATCTTCCTAGTGATTTTACTCCCTCAACAGATATGCATCAGTTAGTAAACCTTCAAGGATTTGGAAAAACAAGATTTAGATTTATTGAAACATAAATATGATGAAAAGCCTTTAAAATATGCAAACTTAAGAAGTGACGAGATTATAGCCTTAAATGAAATCTCTAGCAATGTAAATATTACTATAAAACCAGCAATAGTGGTTATGGTCACTAGTAATTATATCAAAGAAGCCATGAGGCAGCTGTCTGATAGTGATGTTTATAGACTACTAAAAACGGATGCTAAAATTGAATTTTTTAATAAGCTTACAATTGTGGTGGATAAAGCCTATAATGACAACATAATTGAAAAAAAGTTACATTGTTTTTTAACTGTGGATAACCCAGTAACTCCTGTGTTTTATCTCCTTCCTAAGGTGCATAAAACCTTAATTGACCCCCCTGGTAGACCTATTGTCTCCGGGAGGGATTACATTTTTTGCCATGTTTCAGTTTTTCTGGATAGGATTCTGAGGAATCTGGTGGTTAACATGAAATCATATATTATGGATACTACAGATTTTTTGGAAAAACTGCATAAAGTTGTTGTTCCAGAGTCAGCAATTTTGGTGTCTCTGGATATTGTAAGTCTCTACACCTCCATAGACCATAATAGTGGTATGAAATCTATTATGAGAGTACTCAGACAAATGGATTATTCTATTATGGGTAAAGATATTATGGTCGTGTTGAAACTTATACTTACTTGTAATTATTTCCAATTTGATGAGGAATACTATTTACAATTACGTGGTACCGCCATGGGGACAAACTTTGTGCCCACTTACGCAAATTTATTTGTCTCCATGTTAGAGGATGATTACATCTATGTCTCCAGCCACTTCAGCATGGTACTGAGGTGGTGGAGATATATCAATGACTTTTTCATGATTTGGTTGGGCACAGAAAGTGAATTGAAGCAATTACTTTGTTTTCTGAATGATATATATCCGAGTATTAAATTTACTAGTTCATTTTCTAATGACAGTGTGACATTTCTTGATACCAGGGTCACAAAAATTGGCTCTAAATTCCAGACTGAGTTATATGTAAAACCTACTGACTGCAACACGTTGTTGCGATACGAAAGTTGTCATCCCCCTAATATGATCAAATCCCTGCCATATAGTCAAATGCTACGTGTAAAAAGAATTGTAGACGAGCCTAATAAATGTGAGGATACTTTAATGTCCATGTCAAACAAGTTTTTGGAAAGGGGTTACCCTAGAAGAATTATTGATCAGCATAAGAAACGCGTGCAGGATATTGACAGATCCACCCTATTTTCCCCACAGGTTAAGTGTGCTATCAATAGAATCCCATTTATTTCAACCTATAATGTATTAAGTGCTTCCATTTCACAGATTATAAGAAAACATTGGTATATTGTGAAAAACTGTTTTAGACACATTGATGAATTTCAAAACTATCCACTTATGTCTTTTAGACGTCCTAGAAATCTTCGTGACCGATTAGTTCGGAATATGATACCTTCCCAATTAAAAAAGAAACAAATGTTTTTGGGTCAACCTAAATTTGGTACTTTTCCTTGTCTAAATTGTATTAATTGTAAACTGATTGAAAAGGGTGAATTTTTTATACATCCCAGTACGAATGATAAATTTCCAATTAAGGCATATTTTACGTGTAATTCAGATTGGGTGGTGTATGTATTATGGTGTCCATGTAAAAAAAATCTACGTGGGAGAAACTACTTGTGACCTAAAAACGCGACTTAATGGTCACAGACAATCTATACGTAAAAAAAGATTGGATCTTCCGGTGTCTAAGCATTTTTCCGAAGCTAATCATACAGAGTGGGATATTAGATGTATGATTCTTGATAAGATTTTACCTTTAAAAAGAGGTGGAGATCGATTAACTTTGTTAAAGAAAAAAGAACTAGAGTGGATTTATAGATTAAATTCTCTTAAACCTCATGGTTTGAATATTGAATTTAAAATTAATTATAAGATGTTTAGATAAATAATGGAGGATTGCTGTTCTCTTCTGATTCGTTCATTTTGACTTATGTTATGCACCTAGGTATGGGTGGATTATATTATTATTTTATTTTGATTACTAATTGTTCTTCTTTTTATTTTTTACAGATTCTACAATGGCAAAATATGAACTACCTTCTATCGAGTCGTTTATTTTTATCCATTTTTATTTTTTTGAAATAAAGATTATTTTTATTTTTTTGCACTTTAGTGTCTTGTTTGTTCTCAGTGTTCCGCGGCGCATGTCCTTGCTTTTTGGTAGCCACCTTGCCATTATTATTCTTTTTTTCCTCTCTTTTTTATTTGTTTTATTTTTATTTTATTTTTCATTTATTTTTTTATTTTTTATTTTGGTGCCTAGAGTATAATATAATATTGTAAAGTGTGGAGTCACTAATCTACTGCGGGACTTGTCTATCATAGCTGATGGCCTGTGACATATTTATGTTGCAGTTCCTCTTGCTGTATATGACTTTATTCATTATGGGGTTAGACTGAGCTGAATGTGTGTGGTTTTTACCATATGTATTTGGTCCTGTTATGATGTACACTGTCCCTTCATCATATATGGAGGGCTCTGTGCATTTATTTTTCCATTCTGAAAGTTGTCCATGGTGATTATATATTAATTATAATGGCCTTGTTTTTTTCTTTTTTTTTTCTTTTTTATTGTTATGTTTTCTTTTATATTTATCTTAATGTGGATTCCAGCGGTGCTTCTGTGGTAGCGCACGGATAGCCTGCTGTATTCCCTTTTCTAAGATGGCGCTGGTGGCTTCTGTGCTTATTTGCGCACGTGCGGACCGAATGTAGCTTCTTGCCGGCTTTCTGTTTTAGTTTCGGACATGCTCTGTAGGACATGTGGTACGTCGCGACCTAGTTTGCATGTGTTTCCATGTAAGTTACTGGTGGTAGGAGGAGTTCATATCTCCCTTATTTAATATACACCTGAGCATGCACAATAATATATTCCACCCTGCTTATGGTATATATATATTGTGTGCACTAGGTATATATATATAAATATATATATATATATATATATATATATTATATATATATATATATATATATATAAAATATATATATATATTATATATATATATATATATAATATATATATATATATATATATATATAATATCAACGGACTATTCACTTTTATTCAACACTTACCTTCCACTTTTCATGCTTATGTATACTGATTGTTTGTCACTTTGTTTGAACACGATTTTTTAAACATTTGTGTATTGATTGTATTGTTGAATATTCATGAACACTGCCTTTATATGTGAATCACTTTCCACCCACCAATTGCTTGAGAAAGGCTTATTGGAAGCTGAAACGTCGCCTGACATGGAATAAAGCACAATGGCATCTAGCAGACCCCTAATACAATTTCCCATGTATATCTACCCATAATAACTCCACATGTTTATTTCCTATATCTTCCTACAGTGTTGGATTAAGACAAGATTTTATGTAAAGACATACACCTTCCCCTTCCAATTTTTAAGATCTTTTCTAAATAATCTGTAACATTGTAAGTGAACATTTTGGTCATAGCTCTCATACAACCATATCTCAGTTATCCCCACTATGTCATAATTTTCTTCAAACAAAAATAATTGCAGTTCATTCATTTTATTGGGGAGACTCCTGCAGTGGTCAGCATGCAATTTAGTTTTATTGTTTTTATTCTTTTATACTTTGCCAGCTAGTGTACTTTGGAGCAATCAAGTGTTTATGCCATACTTGTCAACAAAGAAAAGTCATCTGTTAAACTATTATTTAAGTATATTAGAATATTTTTAAAGGTGCAGACCCTTTTACAAAAGTACTTTATATCCTAAAAGTTTATGAGTTGCAGAACTTACAAGTAAAATCTCCCTAACAATTAATGATTAGTGATGAGCGATTACATTGACTATCGTCATCGGGTCGATAGTCGATATCGGCAATTATAAAGACGATATCCGATAGTCGATAATAGATTATCGTCGATGACCATTAAAATTCATGGGAGAAGAAAAACACCTTCATTAATTACACCCAAACAGGGCTGGAGAAGCTGGAATTATCATCCACAACAGTCAAATGGATACCTGCTACATCTTAGGCAACACAATTAGGCAACAAGAGTCACAGAAAAAAAAGTCACAGACCATTCACTATCCTGTCTTGTACCAAAAGCATGGGCCCTTAAACCTGCATGACCCAAAAAAATTAAAAAATGCCAGAAGGCAGTATGATTTGAACCATCATTTTACTTAAACTGGGCATGTGACTATCCCTGTCCTGGAACGCAGCATGACCCTTAAACCTATTCTGACCCACAGATTAAAAAGTGTCCTGAAAAAGGAGTCTTTCAACCACCATTTAGTTGAACGGACATTGACTATACCTGTTCTGTACCACAGTATACCATTAAACCTGTCTGCCCCCATAGATTAAAAAGTGCTGGAAAAGGAGTTTTTGAACCACCATTTTAGTTGAACTGGACATTGACTATACCTGTTCTGTACCACAGTATGACCAAAACCTGTCTGACCCATAGATTTAAAAAGTGCTGGGAAAAGGAGTCTTTGAACCACCATTTTAGTTGAACCGGACATTGACTATCCCTGTTCTGTACCACAGTATGCCCATTAAACCCTTTCTAAACCCCAAAATTTAAAAAGTGCCGGAAAAAGGAGTCTTTGAACCACCATTTTAGTTGAACTGGACATAGACTATCCCTGTCCTGGGCCACGCAATGACCCCAAACCTGCATGACCCCCAATTTAAAAAGTGCCGGAAAAAGGAGTCTTTTGAACCACCATTTAGTTGAACTGGACTTTGACTATACCTGTCCTGTACCACACCCATGCCCCTAAACCTGTTTGCCCCACAGATCACAAAGTGGCACTATGCATTTTGTACAGTGACTGTCATTTATTATATTTTTTGTTAACTTACATTTGTTTACATAATTTATTTACATAATTTATTTAGGTAAGTTTTATTTATAGTTTTACATTATTATCATTTTGCTTTTTTTTCAAGTGTGATAACATACAACATACACCCCTCCCTGCAGTTTTTAAAGGTATTTTTTAAACGTGTAGATGTGTTAATTCGTCCGCACACCCCATAAGTAATAAAAATCATCCCCAAAACACTTCTTAGTTGAAAAGACATTAGCCCTCCTGGCTTCTAGAGTGATTCAGCCAATCAAATTCAATGTTTTCTTTTTTCCTCCAAATCCTTCTTCAGTGATTAGGGACAGACTCCCCTGGAGATCAAATGATGTGACCCCATAGTGACTCAAGCACCAGAAAATATTAAGCCTCAAATTGTGAAGTTTGTGTCCAGCCCTGGAGCCCTTTTTTGACACTACTTAACCTCACAGAAATCACATTTTTCAAAATCAGATATTTTAGAGAAATTTGAAGCTCTCCTGATTGCACCTAACGGTGAGAGCCAGTGGTGCCGCCAGCCATCTGTTAACACGGAGGTCCAGCTGCCAGGGCCATACTTACAGTGGGTGCGGTGAGAGCCCAGGCTAGCGTCTGTCATCATTAAACACGGAGGGCCAGGCGCCAGGGCCAGACTTAAGTGGGAGCGGTGAGAGCCCAGCTAGCGCTGTCCATCTATTAACACGCAGTTCAAGCCGCCAGGG
>JAODAL010054864.1:0-24351 GCA_025379985.1 Phyllomedusa bahiana | reverse complement strand
ATATAAGACCGACTGAGACCTTGTGGTTAATAAGAGCTTGTTTTGCAGAGAGTCATTCTCCGACTCCAACTGCTGTACTCGCTGTTCCAGCTCTTCAATGCGTGCCCCTTGAGCCTGAATGTCCTGCTGTATTTTGTTAAGGGACGCTTGCAGCGTGAACTCCAGCGTGTCCTGGAGGTCAGGGGCAATGTTTCTGGCAACTTCTAGCGCCAGGGCTTTATAGTCTATAGCAGGGCACATGTTATTCTCAGTGCCCGGTACCGGGACCGAGTCCCAGGAATCAGGAGGCAGCTCACCATCCTCCGGGTTTGGTGCGCGGCGGGACGCCATCTTGGCTTCCCCTCGTGGCGTGTGGGGTGCTGAGGAAGATGGATCTTTGTGACCGCTACGGAGGAGATATCTCTCCATGCAGACACCGGCCGTCACTTCGGTAACGTTCCCCTCTCGGTCCGGGGGCAGGTCAGCGCCGGCAAAGCGGCTAATTGCCGGGATTAGGTGCGAGGCAGCGGAGAGCTCTTACCGCTCACAGCTGCACGCCAGCGCCGGACCCGGAAGTCTAGGCCATCTTTATGTAGAGCACCAATTTTCTTTTTCCGATCCTTAGAGAGTTCTTTGTCATGAAGTGCCATGTTGAACTTCCAGTGACCAGTATGAAAAGTATGAGAGCAATAACACCAAATTTATCACACCTGCTGTCCATTCACAACTGAGACTTTGTAATACTAACGAGAGCCAGGACACTGGAAAGGAAAATGGCAGATTGAGCAGAATTTGTCCATTTTCACGTAGGTGTGTACTTACTGTTGTTGCCAGCAGTTTTGACATGGATGGCTGTGTGTGGATTTATTTTGAGGGTAACATGATATATAGTGGCAACAAGGAGAAAAAGAAAACCGTTTTCAATAAATCTTTACTACGTATCAAAAACAAGTGCAACATACAATGTATAGCCTTATTATGCTTACCAAAAATTCCTTGATATGTTCACTGAAGCATGCTTATCCTCCTATGAGGTAGATTCCATTGATAAGTTTAACAACTCGGTCCATATTACGGCAGAGTCTTCTCCTGGAGGAGCTGAGCCGCCCACACAACTTGTGCACCCACTGCAACGTTTCAAAGGACAAACCTTTTTTCTCAAGCACACCATAAAGGGCTTGACATTACTATTGGTTATTTTGAGGGTATATCAAATTTACACTAGTATACAAGCTGTACACTGACTACTTTACAATCTTGTTATATCTTCCGTGTTGTCCAATGAAAGATATAATAAAATATGTACAACAATGTGAGGGCTGTACTCACTTTTGTGAAATACTGTAAAGTACCATTTTGGCACATGGAAACAAGACTCTAAATGGAAGTGGCGCCATTTGGCTGGCATAGTTTTTGGGACTCATGTTAAGGTACTAGTACAGTGAGAACCCACCAGAAAGTAGTACTCTAGGAATGTAGTGAGCATTTTAACCCTAGGTGTTTCCAGAAATTAGTGCACAGTGAATGTTGCAGGGTAAAAATTGCAATTTCACTTCGCTCCCAATAAGCGTGCTCAGCTTGTGTCACTGTGAAAAGACCGTTTCCAATTACTATACTGTATTTCTTGGTTTTGGAACACCATATATGTAGTCTTAATGTTTAGCCTGGAAACCTGAGTGAGCTCAGTAATAAAAGAACCCCATATCTATGTGAGGCCTAATTTAGTTAATTACACAGCATTGGCTGACAATTATAGAGCCCCTGAGGTGCATTATTAAAAGATATCCTGAAGAATTAACACCATTTTAGAAATTACACCTACAGAGACACTTATGGGGTTGTGAGCATTTTGATCCCATACCAGCTGGGTATGGAGCAGACTCGGGCATTGACCCCACTCCATTTGACGTACATTTACATCTTAATGTGAGTAAGAGGTTAGTGTCTGTTAAAACTGTAAGAAAACTGGTCTATCATTTTTAAACACCTCTATTTGATGGTATTCTCTTTAAAAAGAACAAAGTGAAGTACAATTGCAACTAGTATAATAAGCTCTTCACAACAGGTTTTTTTTTTTTTTTACTATTATGTCTGGTTAGTTTTTTCCTCCTCACCAATCAACTTATTTTTCCATCTATAGAGACATATGAGGGCATGTTTTTTGCAGGACAAGATGTAGTTTTTAATGGTCCATACAAAAAGAGTAGAAGCCAGCTCACCATGTAGTATAAGTCAGTCTGGGGTCCATCTGTGCACGTGCAACATCCAGAGGGGATGCTTGTAGCTTGTAGTGAAGGAAGGCAGGTGACAGCACAAAGATGGCAAATCCCAGTATACGATAAAATCCAGCTTTTATTGCATTTTCTTTAAAAGCAGCAACACCCAAGGTCTGTGCGTGCTAACGCGTTTCGGGTGCGGCAACACCCTTACTCATAGCATGCCACAGTGTGCTAAACATGTACAATATATACCTACAAACAAATTAAGAACATGGAACTCACCTGTGTTACGTGTAACTCCAAGACTCAGAACCAGCCAGGTGACTTCCGGACGCTACGGACAAAAACGGAAGTGACGTCATGACATGCGCACTGCCGAAACCAGGACAAAGCCTGGCAAGGGCAAAAAGAAGCGCATAGATGACGCCATCACTGCCCGAGTGAGACGGAAGTCATACCGGGTAATAAAACCAGAGAGGTTTGACAGTTGCCATAGTAACCCAAGCACAAATGCGGACGCTACTGAAAAGCGTATGATAATAGAAATATAGCGATAAGTAATGCTGTGCAAGGGCCAGACAAAGAAAAAACAAAAATAATAATAGACAATCAAAAAAAAAAAAAAAAGGTCAGGAGTAACACGGAACACGGAGCAAGAGAACATACAAGGTGTATACAGATGTCTGAACATGAAGCATATACACTAATGAAAAGAACTACAAAATCTCCATATAAAGAAAGAAACACATGAGATAAATATAATAATTAGTTGGCATATACCCAAATAATAATACTAAATAAATCGCAATGAATGCATGCATGGATGAATGAATAATAACATATATAATGTAATGGAGATAAGTAACAGACCAATGCATAAGAGAAAAAACGGGAAAAAAGAAAGAAAAAATAGAAAAAGTGAAAAAATGGTCCTATATGTCTGAAAGTGGTAACCTAAACAGCAATAATTTAATTTAATAGTGGAACATGATCTCGCATCTTGCATAAAGGCCCCTGGGATACACCGTGTTTAAGGAAAAAATCCAAAATGCCTCACGGTCATGTAGGATATGTTTAACATCTCCACCTCTAGGAGGCCTAGTGATTTTTTCTATACCAGTGATAGTAAGCCCTTTATATTCATTTTTATGTATATCACGAAAGTGCATGGAAAGACTGGAGCGATTACGAATGGCGTTGTTTGTGATGTCATTTAAATGTTCTAGGAATCTAGTTTTTATTTTGCGAGAGGTACTGCCAATATATTGGAGATTACAAAATGTGCATGTTGCTAAATACACTACATGGTATGTGTTACAGTTTATATATTGTTTGATCCTATATTCCTTTGTGCCTTCCTTATCTGTAAATGAGGTAGTTGAATGAACGAATTGGCACGTGCGACAGGGATTAGACCCACATTTATAAAATCCACATGTTTTAAGCCAAGTAGATGTGGTTTTCTGGGACTGAATTAAATTTGGAGATAGAATGTTTCCTAGTGTCTGGGGCTTTCTGGGAACCACTCTACAACCCTTTGACAGAACAGTTTCCAAGAAATCGTCCTCCCATAATATTGGAAGGCATCTCTGGAAAATTTGTTTAATCTGATGGAGTTGGTGACTGTGATCAAAGACCAAAGTCAATTGTAAGTCAGGTCTGGCTTTAGTACCATCGGACGGGAACAACAATCGCTCCCGCGGCTTTTTCCTTACAATACAATTGGCTCTGGACAACAACCCTTCAGGATAGCCTCTAGATTTAAGTCTTTTTCGAATCTTGCAACATTCTGCTTCGAAATTTTGTGCAGAGGTGCAGTTACTTCGGGCTCTGGTTAGTTCTCCTACAGGAATGGATTTTAGAGTATTTTTGGAATGAAAGCTACGATGATGGAGAATGGTATTTCCAGAGGTGGGTTTACAATATGTTTTAGTATTTATGACCTGATTAGGAAAACCTGTCAGTGTTAAATCCAGAAAATTGATGGTGTGATGATGCACAGAGAATGTGAAGGTTAAGTTAAGAGGGTTGTTATTGAGATAACAAACAAAGGATTGTATGGCAGATACATTGCCGCTCCAGATGAACAGGAGATCGTCAATGTATCTGCCATACCAGATGAGGTGCTCCAAAAAGGGGTTAGCCAAAGTGTAGAGGTAGATGGACTCCCACCACGCCATGACCAAATTGGCCAGGGAGGGGGAAAATTTGGCCCCCATGGAGACCCCACGAAGCTGCAAAAAATAAACCTTATCAAACTTGAAAAAATTATTAGACATCAGAAACTGAGTGACAGAGGTTACAAATATACAGAATTCCTCAGTATGATTAGAAAAAGTTTTTAGATGAAATTGTAAAGCTAATATTGCTATGTGATGCGGAATTGATGTGTAGAGTGCTTCTACGTCACAGGCCAACCAATTCATATCTGATGACCAGATCAACTTGGAAAAACTACAGAGGACATCCCTGGTGTCTTGTAGGAACCCAGGTACACGGGAGACTAGGGGTTGTAGTACTGCATCTAACCATTGACAGAGTCTCTCTAGTAATGATCCGATCCCGGATACAATGGGACGCATGGGAGGTGTCGTAAGATCTTTGTGTGTTTTGGGTAGCCCGTACATTATGGGCATTATTGGACAATCTATAGTAATGTAGTCAACCTCCTGCTGTGTAAATATGCCATACAATGGTACCATTGTATGGTACTGGTTAACAAAAAAATAATAAAATTCCCAGTGAGGTGGAACATGAAAATCCTGCCATTGCACCATATTTATGTGCTTGTGAGGGGGGGGATGTTGATTTTATTTAGTTCTTTGTTCATCATAAATTACATGCTTTCTGTATTCTGCAGGTCATTATGATTCCATTGATGTAGTTTTTATTATGCTTCAGTAATTTTAAAAAAGTGTTTATTTTTTTAATTTCCGATGCAGTGCCATTTTCTGCAGCCAATAACTTTTTTGTTTTTTCATCTATGAACCTAACAGGCTTTGTTGGTTTCATTTTGGGATGAATGTGACTTTCATCACTTTATTTTCAAGTGTTTTTTTAGACATACAAAATGACCATAAAAAACACAATTTTGGTGTTGGGGAATTTTTTCCTATGGTGTACACCATATGGGATAAATGTCATATTTTGTTAGATAGCACTTTTCATTTTCTATCTTAGCACAGTGGGAGGTGGTAGTGAGATGTTTTAAAGTCTTGGAAACCCCTCTAATACTTCTTAATGTAGTAAGCCTAATAATGTCAGTTGCTTTTTACTAAGATGAAGTGTTTATAACAATTTTTTTTTTGTTTTCTAGGAATTAATATACCAAGCCTTATAAAATACTTGCAAGAAACTGGAAAACTGAAGAATTCATGACCAAATAAAATCAAAAAGGCTTCATGATTGTTTTACAATAAGTGACTTCACTGATTCCCCCCACCACCACCACCCTGTAATTATATCTGCAAAGCAGAAGTCATTGTTGATGGGTTGAAACTTTTTTTTTTATTGAAAAATGCAGATACATGTAAAAGTTTTGTTTTTATTTTATTTATGTTTCACTTTGTTAGTGTGACTATCCCATCTGCACATATTCCTGTTTATTGAGAGTATAAGGCCATGTTCACACGGCTTAAAATGGGCCGTATTTCGGTCCGTAATTACGCGTCGAAGTGCGCAAATTACGGGCTGAAAACGGCCCATTCATTACGGTAATCCACAGTTCTCATAGAGAACTATGGATTACGTCTCCTCTCCCTGCTCGGCGAATACGCCGGGCGGGGAGATAATTCACATGTCACTTTCTAGCGGCGTATACGCGCCGCTAGCAGTGATTCTCTATGGTCCGGCGAGGTGCCGGCCACACGGCGTAACTGCGGGGCGTAATTACGCCCCGCAGTTAACCCGTGTGAACATAGCCTAAGGCTGCATCCCCACTGCAGAGGACAAATACCAGTCGCTTTACCCGGCCGGTATTAGTCCTGTTTTGCGGCCGTCCCCATGGCCGCAGGGGGTGCGGCTTTTCTCCGCGGTCAGCGGAGAAAAGTCCTCCCCCTTCACATTCACAAGCACAGGTTCCGTCCGAAAACCGGACGGTAGATTGTGCTTGTTGAATGTTTTGCGGCCGGACCGCGAGCGGAAAAACCACCGGACCGAAAAACCGTGCAGTTTTCCATACAGCACCATTGTGCTCATTTTCGGCCATTTTTTCAGTCGGTCTGTAAAACCTCAAACCGCCTGAAAAACTGGCCGAAGACCCGTGCAGTGGGGACATGCCCTAAGGTTTCATGCCTTCATTGTATCAAGCTAGCCATAATGGTTTTGAGCTAGTTTTTGACAGGTCTTCCCTAGCAGGAGATGCAGAGTTGTAGGACACTTCTCTCTGTTTAACCAGAGCCTGAAATGAATGCCCGTATCCTGTCTTCCCTAAAGGAAAATGAAACTGAGAATTACATTCTTATAAAAAAAAAAAAAAAAAAGGTCATAACTTCTATAGGTTATAAATAAGTTATTGTGAATAATTTTAATGGGTACCATCACCTTAGGTATCAAAGAAGTCTTATAATAAACAACACAGAGAAGAGCATAGGTTGCTTTAGAACACTGACCATAAAGAGGTTTTCTCATAATGCTGTTTCACAGCATATCAGATCTGCTATTTCAAGTTATTTTTGTTACAGGAAGATGATTGCTGGAGATGTTTAATCTATAGTGCACACGGTTACAGAGCTTTAAGGATTAAAATGTGTCATTAACTTAGGTAAACAAGCTCCTGTGCTTGAGATAAGATTTAGCAGGGAGAGACTCACCATGGTCATACAACGGTGGCTTGGAGCAATCAGATAAGAGAGAGAGAGCAGAGAGAGGTGGTTGGTAAACAAGATAAAGTTGTGTACACTAGCAGTAGAAAAAATCTTGTTTATCCTAAACGAAGCAAAATCAGAACAGTAATGTATGTGGTAATAATCTTCATTTACCTTTCCCTACATGTTAAAAGCTAATCATTGTAGTGTGAAAACCCCTTTTAAAGAGAACCTGTCACATAGATTATGCCCTCCTTGCTGAGGGCAGAACAAGCTATTGTCAGACCTGCTGTTCCCAGTTCTGTGTCCCTTATTCTGTAAGATGCTGTAGTTTTTGAGCATTAAATGCTCAAATCTGCAGTTTTCAGCCAGAAGAGTCATTTGAAGTCATTCAAAGAGTCAGTTTTTTAAACCCCGCCCATCTGAGGCTAGCTCCGCCCACCTCAACTGATAAACCTATTACTTTGAATAGGTAGAAACATGTGAATAACTGTCAGTGGGCGGGTGCTAACCTTTGGTGGACGGGGCTAACACCTGCTCATGAATAAGATTTGAGGGGTAAATACTCAAAAACTGCTTCATCTTACAGAATAAGGGACAAAGTGCTGGAAGAAGCAGGTCTGACACTATCCTGTGCTGCTGTCAGCAAGGGGGGCATAATCTATGTGACAGGTTCCCTTTAAGACCTTTTTTGATTGAACATATTTATTAACAATCAGTCATGATAAACATATATACAACACACTGCAATGCAGCGCCGTCTAAGATACAGAACACATATATGTTAATACATATAACATGTAAGAAGATACAGCACAGGACACCCTACATTATACGTCATACTGCATGCTACATTAACATAAATGCATGCATAAAAAAATCACATTAAACAAGAAAACATTGACTCACAAAAGGCCAAATGGAGGATATAAAAAGTTGTAATAAGTTTTCACTCATAGCAGAGACGAAATGCAGCCAAACGCACATTGCTTGAAGAGTATACTTAGAGCAAACCAGCTTTCAACTTATCAACCTATTTGGCTACAGGTAGGTAAGTACCAATGGTGAAGTTGCCCACACTGAAGATCTTGCAGCTCTGCAGCCATCAGTGAGATCGAACAGCGCTTCCTCTGGCAAAGTAAACTGATTGGCAGCAGAAGGCACTGCTTAGTTTATTGTAGAGAATCCAAACCCACACTCAAAAATATTAATTAAAATTAAATGGACTAGATGAATGATTAAAGTAAAACAAAGTTTTTAACACTGTTCTATTAGCTTTGTTGCATTTTCATTCCACTAGGTAATACCATTGCCATGAAGGCTTTATAAATGATGTTATATTTTAAGAGATTGGACTTTCATGGACGTGGCGATACCAATTATGTGTACATTTTTTATTTTCTGTAAAATGGCAAAAGTAGGTGGTTTCAACTTGAAATTTTATTTTATAAACTTTTTTTTTTTTTTACTGTAAATGGGTTTTCTCACTACAAAGATTAGCTTTGAGCATGAATGAACAGACAATTTAAGACTTTTTCTAAATAAATTGATCTATTGATTTTACTTTAGTCTGGAGATAAGAGATATTTTATGTGCTCTGAATGTACATAGGTGTCTATTGTTACCGGACCTCTGTTATCTGCTTAGAACAGCAATTATCTCTCACAAGACTACAGATAACGCAATTGTTTTCAGTCCTCACCGCACATGTACTGTACCTTTACTTAAGGTAACATCTCCTGCACTCGTCAGTGTAATGGCTTAGCTAGTTACAGAGACGCTGAATTTGCTATTTACTGCTACAGAACCACCCACGGTCTGAGGAGACAGAGTAAGGCTATGTTCACACGGCTTATTATGCCCCGCAATAACGCCGTGTGGACGGGGGCAGGAGCTGGGGGCTGGCACCTCGCCGGCCCATAGACTATCATTACTAGCGGCGCGTATACGCCGCTAGTAAATGACCTGTCACTTATCTCCCCCCGCGGCGGATTCGCCGAGCAGGGAGAGGAGACGTAACCCATAGTTCTCTGAGAACTGTGGATTACCGTAATGACTGGGACGTATTCCAGCTGTAATGCGCGCACTACGGACTGAAATACGTCCCATTTTAAGCCATGTGAACGTAGCCTAAATTGCTTGTGACTTAATGAAACAGCTTGGTGAGAAAACTCCTTTAACATTTAGTCCCACTCGGGGACTTGAACATGTGATCACTTGTCCTACATACAGCAGTACTGATGTACTGCAGCATACAGGCTTTTCATTGATCTTCTAATACAGATTGTAATAGGAGCACTAACATGGCAGCAATTAAGGCTTTCATAAATTCTCTAGTTGCTATGGCAACTGAACATCACCATGCAAATATTTTACAGGGGGAGGGGTGGATTAGACACTTATCATAGTTATCCTGCTTGTGAAAGATAGATATGGAAAATTAAGAAAAATATCATCAAAAAGTCTTTAAAAAAGTTTGACATTAAAACAATTTGAACAATAAATCGTCTTCTGATGTCATATTCTGTTTAAAGAAATTCTCTAGAAAATAACTGAATTTCTGTTATTAAAAGTAAACAAGGAAAAAGCAATATATTGGTTATAAGAAAAGCAGCACTGTGCAAAAAAAAATAAAATAAATAAAATGTGGAGGAACAGGATCTAAAATGACACCCACTGATAGCATAAACTTAAAGGGGTTGTCTCGCTCCAAGGATTGCTTTTTATGTTAAAGCTCTTGCAAAAACAAGTCACTTTGCAATATGTGTTCATTAGCAGTGTCCTATATATTCTTAAATATCCCCTCTTGTATGGGCTGCATCAGCTCCTCAGGTCGCTATAGCTACAGACCTCTTCGATCTCTCCTGATAGGCTGCCAGCGCTGGTTGCTATAGCTACAGACCTGGTGTCCTCAACAGTTCATCACTGCAGTCCAATTGTAGCCTGTAGAAGCCAGTAAATTAAAAAATGAAACTGAGAAAACAGGACTGAGGTATGATGAATCGATGTAGTAAAACAACACCTTTAAAGTTGGTCACGTTATCCTGATGTTTCATTTCCATTTATACCAGGGCTGTGGAATTGGGAAGCCAAAGCTCCTACTCTCAGCTTTTTTTTCACTCTGCTCTCCAAGGGCTGTGGGTGGTTCTGTAGCAGTGTTTAGCATATTTAGCCTCTCTCCAAAACTAGCTGAGACATTACAAAGAGCAGTGTAGATCTAATTTGTAAGTAAACAGCTATACAGACTGTGAGGAGTAAAACAACAGCTAATCTTGTTGGGAATAATTCGTTTTTCTCCAGAGTTCAGTACCAGTTATGATGTAATGCCGTGCTCTAATGAGATAAGAGTTTGGTCTGATATGCAGGTTATCATGGAAATCTGTGTGCACTTAGAGCACATAAAAACGCTCTTATCTCTTGAGTAAAGTAAAATCTATTAACCAATGTATTTAGAAAAAGTCTTCATTTAACTGTCCCTTCGTGTTTTCAATGAAACAGTTGTATGAGGCCTTGTTTTATTCGAGACAACTTGTACTTATAAGTTCACTTATAAATAATTGTAGGATTTTTGTAAAAAAAAAATTAAAATGTTTTTGTTTTTTTTACATTTTTACACCATTCACATTTCACACTTAATAAATTGTTAGATTAATTCTGCAGGTTATTACGGTCGTGTGGATACCTAATATGTGTAGGTTTTTTTTGTGTGTGTAGTATATGCACAATTATTTTTTATTAAATATTTATTTTGATTTTATTTATTTTTTTATTCATTTTTGTTTACACTTTTTGTGTTTTACTTTTTTTTTTTAAATCCCATGAAGGGATAACTGTTTTACTTTTTTTTTTTTTTTTTTTACACTTAGTAATGTATAAATATATTCAGATATGCTAATACATTATAATCTGTATCAGTCTGACACAGGCAGTGATCAGGACAGCACACAGTCTGTCCTGGTCACTGGCTTATTACACAAACCGCCCTGGGACTACTCTAGGTCCCCAGGGCTGACTGTGCAGCCGTTCCCCGGGCTCTTTTGGGTCAC
Source organism: Phyllomedusa bahiana (assembly GCA_025379985.1). Lineage (NCBI taxonomy): Eukaryota > Metazoa > Chordata > Amphibia > Anura > Hylidae > Phyllomedusa > Phyllomedusa bahiana. The sequence continues at coordinate 13,302 of JAODAL010054864.1, read as the reverse complement.
TGGGTGTTCCGATCACCAGACAGAGCAGGGAAACCCTTTGATTGCGCTGCGGTGACGATCCGCCGCAATCAAAGGGTTAGAGCATCGGGGTGCGGAGATTCCCCCGCTCCCCGGTGCTCACAGGAGTTTCTCTGGGACCAGGGCTGTGTAGTACAGCCCCGATCTCAGCGCCGCTGCGGCGCCCAGCGCCGCAAACTCCGATGTCTGCAGCGACGCAAAAGACGTCGCTGTACATGAATGACCTGCACCATCCGACGTCAAGTCGTTGGGTGGTCGTTAATGGGTTAAAGGGGATTTATTGCTTCATCAGTTCGTCTGTTTCATTGTACTTTCAGTTTCTCAGCTCCTCAAATCCAGAGGCGTGTCTTCTCCTTCCAGCGGGGTGTTTCTTAGCTGAAGGGGGATGACATCATCCCCCCCTTCGCTGTTCGTGCTCGCTCCCGCGTCAGTGTGTTTGTTTGAGATCAGTGGGAGGGGATAGCACATCCCTACTCTTCTCCCCCCTCTCTGTCTGAGTCCACATGTCACTGTTTTGTTCCTCTCCCTATGCAGTCTTATTTTGTAAGAGCTATTTGTTTACATACCATAGCCCTGCATTCAATCTAGACGGTCTTCTATGAACTCAGAGCACTGATCTCTTCTCCTCTCACAGCTGGAGGTTTGTTACAGAGCAGCACATGTCTGTCTCCTTTCTATGTTTACACGCAGCAGCATTAGGCACCGAGCACAATTCTGCTGTTTTCTGATTGTAGAAGCAGCTGCAGTGTTACTGTGCAGCTCCTGGCTGTGCAGAGTGAAATGTTGCCGGTCTCTTATTCTGAGTGAGAGAGGAATGCAGGCTCCTGTGAATACGACCGGGGCCAGACAGAATGTAAATTAGTAGAGCCGTCAGCCAATGAAATGAAAGGAGCAGTGTTTACAGAAAAAGAAGATAAGGGAGAAAGTGAAAACAAGACAGCTTTGCAAATGACATCCAATTGCAAAGTTGCTTGTTTTCACTGTCCCCTTATTCTGAAGACCATTTAATGTAATGATAAAACCCCTTTAAGGCTCCATTCACATAACAGTGTGTGGCTCTATCACGGTATATGTTAGGAGACTGTGAAAAATGTATCCCAACATCTACCACAACAGAGCCATAAAAGGTGATATGAATGTGACCTCAATAAGACACATGAACACAGCCATAAATAATCATTTCCTTCGATAGGTATTGACTAAAGGATCTGGTGGTGCAGTTTGAACTACAGCCTATCTGCACCAGAGTAAACTTTGTTCTCATTTCCATTCGGAATCTACATGTATCATGTCGCAAGCACATTTTCCATAGCATGTGAGTTGGATTGCAGAAACACCATTTTCAAGCTTGGGCTGCATGTTGTGATTGGATATTATGTGGATTTTTGTGGGCTGAATATGCACTGAAAACAGTGTCAAGTCTGACAGGTGTGAACAGTTCATTATGGTGTGCCCAAATCTTCTTTAAAAGGGGGCCGAACAGTGGACACACAAGAGATTTATCATTCACTCTAGAAGGTAGGCAGATGCTGGGTTAACTACACAGGTATGCACACTGGTGGTTCCTACAGAAGTGATAGAGCTAGCCTAGGGCAGCTCTGTAGAGATCAGAAGGTTTACTGACAATATGTCTAGAAAACAATATTTAGTCTGCACATCCCAAAACCTTTTTTGAAAAAAAATGAGCAAAGGTGCACACTGGTGTGGCAGCAACATACAAACACAGTCCAATAGCAGCAGCACATTACTAGCACTAAAAAAAATACTATCAAAAAGGACATAGGACTTTTTGGAAAAGCATTTCTGCTACTTAGAATACATGAAAAAATGTTGAGGTTCTTAGCTCACATTTTTGATCAAAACTGCTTAAGCCCACCTTCCAATCAGCAAGGCGACCTCAATACAGGTGGGAACCTACATTATTGTTACCTCTCTTGGTGCCTGTTGAGACTTTCATATTTCAGGGTGTCCATGTAACAGTTAGGGTATACTTACTTTACAGGGACATTGTTTCACATGATTGAAATAATGGTTAGTCCATGAAGTGCTTATTAATTCAGGTACCAGCCACAAGAGCACCAGCATTATAAGTGTAATGGGTGCCTATCTGCAATGGGTGCAGCAAGCAGGCCATGTGCACTTTGAAAACTCCAGCATGGGACGTTACACTGCAGTCTGTACCGACAGGTGACGGAAATATAGAGTTCTCTAAGCCTCTGTTCACGTCACCCTTTTAATTTTATGTGGGGTGAGATATATGGGTTTGGATAGCAGTGAGGCTGGGGGGAATAGTAGGTGGGTAAGAATGGAGGGGATGCTACCTCAAGGAGTGGAGAGAGCATTGTTACTCTGGAGAAAGGGGACCATGGCATCAAAGACCTGGATCACATCCGAGTCATTGACATCATCAAGTTTTCACCACAGTGTCTGTGTGTCGCACTAATGGGAAAACAACGCAAACTTGCGACATAGGTTTGGAATGCTGATGTGAACTAGAAATTAACAGTGATGCATCCCTTTCTACTGCTTGATCACCAAACATCTGCCTCACAATGTGATCATAAGGGTTTGGGGGGCGGGATGTAATAGAAATTGCAGCTTAGTATATATTTAATAGGTTAGTATTCCAGTACAAAGTACAAGCAATTGTGTCCACTAGTCGTTAAAGGGGTTTTCTCTCCACAATGATTATCTTTTAACATGTAGGTAAATGAAGACTATTTCCAAATAAATTATGTTATTGATTTTGCTTTGTTAAGGAGATAAAGAAGATTTGGGACTTCCGGTGCCGTTATGGAGTGAGCTGCAGTCAGGAGCTCCCCTGCACTCACCCATGAGAAACACCAGTCAGACCCATCATTGAGTCGTTACAGACTCTTCCCGACAGTAGGCAGTGAAGAGAGAGCGGGATGAGAGGAGAAGGTGCCAGAAATCCCCATAGAAAGAGGAGATAGTTAGAGTTAGCTGGCAATACATTGGGCTCCATCACACACGGCAGGCTGGTGAGGCTCAGCAAGTACTGACGAGTAAAGCCAGTACAATATATGCAGCTGAGCACTTCTCCGAAGCTAACATAAAGATAACCTGGCCTTGGCTGATACATCAGGGGCAGCCCAAGACAGCACCTAACCTCCTGCAACATACTTAAAATCATCAGGATACCTGAGATGCAGGGGAGGTTAAAGCTGGGCGGGTAATTTTGGCGCCATTTTCAAAGCTTTAACCACTAGCATTCCTAGCTCAGACATAGAACCCAGCAGAGACAGCACAATTCTGCTCATGCATGGTGGACACAACCAGCGAAGCTCTGATAGTACCCTAATCACTTAAATACACTTTACTGTGCAATTAGTTCAAAATCAATACAGTATAACTTCCTAAAAGCGCAAGCGAATGTACCAATAATCCATCTCTGACAAGGGATCTAAGCAGCACAGTCGGCTGCATTTTCTAACATAAGAGTGCCATCTGCTGGTCGAAACTGAGAACTGCAGGCTCCATTTTAGTCTAGCTCATATCAAAATAAGCACTTTTGCATTTGGTTTGCATTACCTAAATAATTTAGTATAGCAGATATGAGCTTATCTGTGAGTGTCTACAGCTAAATCTGCAGCCCAAGGTTGGGCCACGCCGCCTTTGCTGTGATTGGCTGCCTGATATTTAGTTCAGCCCTGTTGGGATATGCCCTCTGGATGGAACATTCCCCAATGCTGTGATTGGCTGCCTGTATTCTGTGCTAGATGCCCTCTGAGCTGTGGAAAATGAAAGTGAAATAGCTTTCTGTGCTGGCTGTGTCTGTATAATAAAGGCTGTCTGAGCTCCTCTATGTTCATCTCCCAGTGGTGGCTGTATATGAAGGATCTGGGCATTCCTGAGTCTCTAGCTGCTAGATTCACTCTCCCACCATATGACACAGTCTTATACCCTCTACTTCCTGCCTGATAACAAAGGGGGGGGGGGGCAGAGTGCATTCCTCACATTTTGTTTCATCATTTCTGGCTGTATGTATAACTGTTTACACCAATACAGGTGTTCTGGTTACGAGTCATTCCATGTCAAGTGAACAAATGATTTTTACCTCTATAGTTTTAATTCTTTTGAGATTTTGTTATTCGGTAGCAGTGTCTCAGGGAATACAAAATGTGAAGAAAAAAACACTGAATTTTTTTTTTTTTAATTGATTTTCAAAGTTCGGAAAAAGTGTGAATTTTGGTGTTGACTGCCTTTACATTTCTCCTCATAACTCAGGCTAGAAAAAAGATAGAGAAACAAAATAAACACCATTCTACTCAGAACTATACATGCTTTCACCATATATGTCACAACAGTATCTTTGTTAATATTTTACCCATGCGAACGCAAACCCAAAATTTTAAACCGCATTTCCAAAAAAAACTTTTAATTTAAAAATTTCCAAAAATGCACATGTGCCCGCTATGCACCTAGCCACATCTGTACAAAAATTCAAGTTGGGATCATGATGGGATCCAGACATGCATCTAACAATTCGCAGTGTGTTTAACACTGCCGGCAATGAGAAACACGTAGCGCCTTTCGGATGCGCTCCAGGAAATGTCAATGCTTGGAGCGCATCCGAAAGATGCATCGGACAGACACGATGCAAATATGCATCGGCGACCGCTCATGTGAACTCCGCTACGTATTTCACATTCACTGCTAATTGTTAGATGCGTGTCTGGGTCCGTTCAGATGGACCCAGACACGCATCACAAAAGTGGATGTTCACACGGACACAAGACGCCATGTGAACATATCCTAAGACACAGCTTCAGAGCTTTCATGTCCTAACACGTTCACTCTTGAACAAACCGTAGCCTCTACACAGACATCAAGGGAGCTACAATATTGGTGAGTGTGTTCAGCACTTGTGGCTGGCTACTGTACTCTCCAAAGATTGTGAAAATGAAGAAGTAGAATTTACTTTTTTGCATCCTTCTGGTCCAGCGCCATCCTTTGTGTATCCAAGAAAACCAGACATTTTAAAAGTTAACAAAAATCAGATATTAACTCAGGTGGAGCCGAACACCATGACAGGCCGTACGTACTCCACCATGACAGGCCGTATGTACTCTTTTACACAAAAAGAAATGGCCATTGCTAGTAAGCGCTTTGCTTATGGACAAGATTACATTTCACCCACTCGAAGGGCCAAATTGATGATAAAAGGCCAGTTTAAAAACTTACTATTAATTGTTTGATTAGTTCATATTTTATAGAACAAGGATTTAACTACTGTACTATTCTTCTCAAACACTTCATAAATTACATGTTTAGTGATATAATAAAAAAAATTATTACATGTATAAATAGATGTTAAAAATATTGGTTCTTTTAATCTTGTTTTTAACATATAATTAGGATTAGACTATTTAGAAAATCACAATTGAAGATATGATCACCTTTTTTCTTTTGGTTTGTTCAATGAATTCAGGTTGAAAATGCCGTGCAAGTTGTGTTTTGTTTTTTAACATGTATTTATTCTGGCACTTCCGGGATTTTGTGTTTCTTTATTATTGCATATATATGTTGAATTCAATAAGTTGTAATTTGAAAAGAAAAAAGGAAGAAACTCGCACAAACAAAATCAGATGATTCAAAGCCTAACCTCGTTAACGACCCTGGATGTATGAGTACGTCCCAGGGTCACGAAGGGGCTTTGCATGGGGATCTCAGAGCGATCACACCACACAGCCGCCGGGTGTTAGTAGCTAATCGCAGTTAATACCCGGCGGGAGTGGGCTGCGCCGCCCGCCCACACTGTTTAACCCTTTAGATGCCGCGGCAAAGATGGCCGCGGTGTCTAAATGAATGAAAAACGGTGCCGTGCACCATTCTTCACTGTGATCAGAATCCCCGCAGCGTAACTGCGGGGATCCGATGCCTGGACATGGCAGTGGGAAGTCTTGTGAAGGCCTCCATCGCTGCCATTTTCTCGTTTGCCCCACTTCCGGCCCCAGACAGGAAATGGGAAAACCGCCATCTTGGTACAGCCTAATGCATTGTATTAATGATCGCGCCCCCTAGTGGTGAAGCGCCCTAGTAAACAAAATTAAAAAATAAAATTTTAAAGTGTAAAAAAAAAAAGTATTAAAAGTTCAAATCACCCCCGTTTTCGCCATTTAACAAATTAAAAGAGTAATAAAAAAGTTACACATATTTGGTATTGGCACTTCCAAAAAAGTCAGATCTATAAAAATATAACATCAGTTATCCCGTACGCTGAAGAAAAAATTCCAAACGGCAAAATTGCGTTTTTAGGTAATTTCACGTCGCTTAAAAATTGGAATAAAAGTGATCAAAAAAGTTGCATGCAGTCCAAACTGCTAGCAATAAAACGTACACTTCAGCCTGCAAAAAATGCCCCCTCATTGATGTTCGTAGGTGTTAGTACAAAAAAGTTATTGGTCGTACAAAACAGCGCCGCAAATTTCAAAAAATGAAATTGTTTGGAACTTTTTACCAGTGCCAAAACATAAGGGAAACCCTACATATTTGTTATTGTCGGATGCGTATTAACCTGTAGAATACAGAGAGCACATTATATTTACCGAAAATTGAACGCTGTAAAAGCAAAACGCCCGCAAACATAGTGAAAGTATGTTTTTTTTTCAGAATTGTCCCACTTGTAATTTTTTTGCCATTCCCCAGTATATTCTATAGTACAGTGAATAACACCATTAGAAAGTACATCTTGCGCCACAAAATAAAAGCCCTCATATGTCTATGTAAGTGTAAAAATAAAAAAGTTATGGCTCTGGGAAGGTGAGGAGGGAAAAATGAACGTGTCAACAAAAAAAAAACGCAAGGTCCTTAAGGGATAAAAAAAAAAAATAGAAAAGTTTATGTCCCAAATTGAATCCCTGTACAAATACAACCAAGAACACAAGTAACGCACATGCATTTTTTCACAATTTTATAACATACTTTTTTTTCACAATTGCGCATCAAAATTTTGAATTTGAGTTCTCCAAAACAAAATATAAAGAAACATAGTCTTGTGACATATGAAATTAAAGCGAGTACCGTTCTGAGAAAAATGATACCTCTCCCACCTCTTTATCTTAATTCTAGCCCGAGATATGCTAAAAAAAAATGTACAGTCGTACCAGGCCAAAATTCGCACTTTTTCAAAACTTTAGACGTCTGTAAATAATTAACTGATGAAGTAAAAAATTCCAAACTTTTTATTTGTAATTAACTAAAGTTGTACTTCATAAAAATAAAAAAAATCTTAAGACGTCAGGTAAAAAAAATATTCATTTTTGAATCACTTGATATGGAATGACCCTTACAAGGAACTTGTAGAGGGAGGTGACAGCTCTCCAGGCATGAGCACTGACCATTGCAGGAGGTCTGCAGCACTGTGACATCAGAGCTGCTCATACAGAATTATGATGTCACCAGTCTTCAGTGAGGGGAGACATGCCCTGGATTTGAAGCTGTAAGAGACAGAAACAGCTCAAGCCTGCAAAAGCCAGTGATGAGAAAACCGCTTTAAGGGAGACAAAGTAACTCAAGAGACAGATTTCTTAACATTGTCTGCACTATATATATATCTCCAGACAATGGGGAAAGCAAACCAAGGAAAACAAACAGCCAAAACAAACTTATTAGAATTGTCTCATCATTTAAACAAGTGTAATAAGAGGTGAATCAAAATTCTCAACGCCTGGATGCAGTTGAAAACAAATTTCAGGCTCAAGGAGATAGATCGGATAGACACCAATCCAAAACTCAAGATTTCACCTACGAGAATAAAAGACTTTGGAACAAGATGGAAGACCTTGAGAACCGCTCAAGGCGCAATAATCTTAGATTGGTGGGGTTCCTCCAAAGGACGTGTTAGCGATTTATGAGACAGAACTCCCAAATGCCCTGAATTTGATGCACGCAGGTAGAGTGGAAAGAGCCCATAGAATCGGCCCGGATCCAGACGTTTGAGTCCTCTGAATGAAATATGCCATGTGCAGTGAAAGAATGACTCACACAAGCGATAGTTAAATTTATCAACTTTTCTGATTAAGAAAAACATCCTGAGGGCTTTTAAAGGTGTTAAAATCTTGATCTTTGAGGCTTTTTTGGCAGAGGTGGTGAAGAAAAGAAGGGCCTTCTCAATCATCTGCACTGATCTTTTCCACAACAAAGAGAGATTTCCGCTCCTGTATCCGTCCATTTTGAGGATTTTCCACAAAAATGGAAACACTTCAACTTTTTATACGCAGTCTTTCCCCAAAGCCCTCATCGCTGAAAAGAACCTCTCAAGAATTGTCACATTCTTCTTCTGAAAAGGAGGACAACTTTGAAGAATCAAGTTCAGCACAGTTTACATCACAACGTCACAGATCTTCATCACCAAAGGTGACTTGAAATGAGAATGGGACATCACAGCACTAAAATAATAGCAGTAGTCCATACTGCAGCTGTCTTTTTTTAAGTTAAAGCAACAGACATAAATGGAAAAGCATTCGAGTTCTATTGTATCCTTTGAGATCTCATTGAATGAGGTCCGCATTTACGGGTTTAACTATAGGTCCCAGCGATTCTAGTTAAATATTCTTGTCCCTTGCTAATGGATGATATGTTTGTCCAATATCACACTGTCTGTGTCTACTTCTCTGTTTGTCTCCAAAAGGTGCAAGGGGGGAGCGATTGCAAAGCTCTTCACGTGATGGAAAAAAGTGAGGTCACCTACCACAATAGCCCATATGGATTGGGGATACTCCCCTCCCTGAATGGCAGTGAGTTTTTGTTCATTTTGTTACTTTTATATCCTATAGGATGTGGATTTCAACTGCATAATTTAACTTGGTACACAGAAAATGTTAAGGTTTCTATGTTTATGCGCAAGAGATGGCTTCAAATTATCGGTTTATTATATCTAAATAACTATCATTTATACTTATAATAACATGGAACGTGAAGGGGTTACGGTCTCACAGTAAGCGTCTTATGGTGTTGCGCCATCTCAAGCGATGGAAAGCTGATGTGGCATTACTCCAGGAGACGCATTTAGGGGAGGAAGATTTTCACAGAATGAAATGCCTTTGAGTGGGAGAGGTAATAGGTTCTCTAGCAGTTGAAAATAAAGCGGGAGAATTTGCCAGGACAGAAGTTTACATCTTCTTCAGACAAAGAAGGACATTGGGCACAGGTGCAGATCCGGTCAGGATTCATCTAGATACAATGTTTATGGACCAAATTCAAGAGTGGAAGAGTTCTTTGCATCTTTGGAGCCTGTTAAACAGAGAGACGTAGTGCCTTGTAAGGTGATTGGAGGAGATCTAAATGCAGTTTTGTCAGCCAAAGAGGATAAAAAAAATGCAGGAAGTTCTAAAACGACCAAAGTCAGAAATGAAAAAGGCTTAACAAATTTCATGGAAAATGTGGGATTGATAGACCAATGGAGAGTTCTACATCCAGAAGATAGGGAATTCACGCATTATTCCCACCCACCTTCTACATGGTCACGTATTGACTATATCTTACTGCCACCCATGCTTCTCTCCCGTGTGGATCAAGTATTGATAAATGACATGATAATATCGGATCATTCCCCAGTCACTATAGATCTTCAAGAGAGGGTTCCCAGAGGTTCAGATTTTATCTGGAGATTCCGTAATTATTGGAGCAAAGACAAGGCGTTTAAAAAAATCTTAAGGGGTTGGTGGATGGATTATCAATCACTTAATGCGGAATCAGTAGAATCTACTCAGACATATTGGGATGCTGCTAAGGCAGTCCTTAAAGGTCGATTGATCTCTTATGTTATGGGGATCAAACGTAAACTTAATGATAAAATTAAGGACTTTAGTGAAAAATTATGATTGGCTTATTCCACCTTTTTAATGGACCCATCAGAGGATAATAAAACTAAATGGAAGGCAGCAAAAAGTTTCTATGAAGTCTGGTTGGAAGAAAAAAGAATCCCTTAGACGTTCCAAACAAGAGGCAACATTCTTTAAATATTGGAACAAAATGGGACGCCCGGTTGGCGAGAGTGGAGACACCCAGGTCTGCGATCCTAGCTCTTAAGGGACGGGATAGAGTCTTACGTAACACAGGCACTGGTATTTCTGAGATCTTGCGTGATTTCTACCAAAAATTGTACTCTGACAGATGTCTCAAAGACACAGAATCACAAAGGTGGGTGGCCAACATTCCTTTCCCGACCTTAGAACGTAACGATTTGGGAACCCCTATTACCCAAAGTAAACTGGAGAAAGCAATATAGAAAGCAATATATGATCTCAAGTCAGGTAAAGCGCCAGGCCCAGATGGTTTTGACAGAGACTTCTATGAACTTCTAAAAACCAAAGGACTTTACTCTCTCAGCATCGTAGCTGCTGATATCCTTAATCAATGTAGACCTAAAACTAGTGGCCAAAATACTTTAAGATAGACTAACCCACATTCTCCCGAAACTCACTGGCTCACAACAAGTAGGATTTGTCAAAGGTCGCTCAGTTGTAGCAAACACTAGAAAAGTGTTGTTCGCCATCGAAACAGTGAAAAATAAAAATAAGTATCCCTCAGCAGCCTTGCTTACTGTAGACACAGAAATGTGTTTGACTGTGTGGATTGGGGTTGGCTAAACCTCGTATTAGACAAGATAGGTTTACAGGGACCTTTTAGAAATGTTTGGTCTGCACTTTATTCGAACCCTAAAACGAGAATTTACATTCCATGTTTTCTATCTCATTGCAAAGGGGAACTAGGCAGAGGTGTCAATGTCACCACTACTTTGTAACGTAGCAGTGGAACCCTTTGCTCGGTTCTTACTAGCTAACCCTATTTTTGAAGGTATTTCAGTAGGAGGACAGGAATTGCGACTCTCAATGATTGCAAATGATGTCATATTCTACATGGCAAATCCAGAAAAAGATCTGGCAAACCTTTTCCACTAATTGCGGGGATTCCAAAGCTGTTCAGATTTTTAGGTGAACAAGTCTAAGTCACAGCTTTTACTCATCTCGAGGGGGAAGTGCCCACTATTGGCGAGAAATAAAAAAGAATCAATAACTGTAGCAAAAGAGTATATTATTTATGTAGCAAGATAGGCCGAACTCCTGATTCAATCTATAATTTAAATCCCCCCCCCCCTCCCCAGATCAACCCAATCATGAAAGTTCTAAACTTTTGTTTCTAAATGTTGATGTCAAAAAATTAAATTCTGCCTTCCTCAGATTCATATGGTCTTCTATAAGACCAAGGATAGCTTTAGACAAACTTACGCTCCCAAAGTTGCAAGAGGGAATAAACTTTCCGGACACCCGCACTTACAATCTAACATGCTTATTAAGGCATAGTATAAACTGGCTCTGAGACAAAGAATTCTACTGAGACACAACTTTGGAATCAGCTTCATTTCTTCCATGGTCTTTAACAGCTTTAATACACACCAAATTTTCAAAGATCCCAAGACAGGTTAGGACTAACTTGCTGTTTAGAGACACAATAGCAGCTTGGAATGCAGGCAGAAAGCTGCTAAATCTCCCTTGGTCTTTTGAGCAAGTTTTTCCCTTTCCAGAGACACCCTGAATACCCTCAGGGAATAAAAGTAACCAGTTTTATTCATGGATCGAGAAAGGCATCTTGAATGTTCCAAAATTCTGTGAGACCCAGTCAGGAAAACTACTTTCCTTACATGAATTTAAAGACAAGTACGACATCCCTAATTCCCACTTTTTAGAATTTGGACAAATTACCAGCTTTCTTAGTTTAAGAGTGTGGCAAATGGCGTCTGCATTTACAGTAACGCAAACCCTTTAGATCCGATTATGACCGATTCTGGAAGCAAACATTCACTGTACTTATTATATAGCATATTGCGCAAACCAGGGATAGAATCTTTAGGTAGTTCTCTATCTAAACATTGGGAAAGGATTTTCCAGATTCCTGACGTACATTCTCTTGTACTTCGGGGATGGAATACAATTTGCAATACAATCATTTGTGAGTGGTGGAAAGACACTCACTTCCGGTTTGTCCACAAAGCAATCTATGGCTTCAATATACCTCCTCACCCACTAGTTCTGGGTAGGAAAACGGCCTGTCCAAAGTGTCAGACACCAAAAACAGATCTATTACATGGGATGTGGTACTGTGATTTTACACAGACATTATGGAAAGATCTACTCAAGCTACTCAAAGATAAGGGGGAATTGGATTTACCACATACGCCAGAAACTCTCTTAATCCATGATTTACCATTCTGGGGGACAATGCCCACTTCAAACATCTAATTGTATTAGGGACAAAAAGATGCATTCTTGAGAGATAGTTGGATGACACTACAGCATCTCTGGAAATGGTACTTAATCTTGTTAAAAATATTTACACATGGATATGCTAGAAGTTGAATGAGCAAGGGATTCACAAACTAAAATTTTTTCTCACACTGGAAACCTTTCATGAAAACATTTATGTCAGACCTAGAAATTAAGAAGATAATGCAGTCTTTCTCCAGTACAAGCTGGTACTTAAAAGCAGATCTTTCAGGGTCACTAGGGAGATTAAAAATAACCTAGTGTCCGGACCGCTCAGCGAGCGGGAAGTGGATCCACCGGTCACCGCTAGGAGTTGGCATAACCTACGCCGGGGAGCGTAGTCTAAGGGGCCCCTTGTCTTCACCGGAGCCCACCACAAGGTAGGACGGGCTTTGCTGCAGGGAATCCCCCAGGTCACTACTCCCGACGCAGGATCCAGCGGTGACAGCCGGAGCAGGTAGCGTGGACACAGGGCGACCAGAGCGTGGAACTGGAGTAGGCAGGACTGGCAAGGCAGGACCGGAAACGTAGAGGCTATGAAACCATCAGAGAGAATGCTAACAAACGCTGCTAATGCAGGGACACCAACAACTGGGCGCCGACGACAGGAAGAGGTATCCCTATAAAGCCCGTGCCCAAAGGCCATAGGTGGAAAGAGAACACCAATTAGGTACTGTCCCTTTAAATGTAAGAAGCTGCTCGTGCGCACGGCGCTGATGGAGGAAGCAGGACGCAGCCAGGTGAATAGCAGCGCAGCACATGTCGGGCGCCGGTCCGCGGCATGGGAGGCGCCGGGGGCCGGGAGGCGCAAGTGGCCGCGACCCGGGCGCCAGACCGTAGCGCGTGGCGTTACACCTAGCACGAGTCAGTTTTAACCATAAGCTTTTTATTGGTCAGATATAAAGTAGTACAAACAGAATACAGTTTATGTCATTGTAAGACCAAATTTCAACTTTTATCCCCAAAACACAACCCAGCCCACCTCCCAAAAACAATC
>JAODAL010054863.1:0-24351 GCA_025379985.1 Phyllomedusa bahiana | reverse complement strand
TTCTGTTCACTGACCTCAACATTAACCCCATACTGGGGACTGCATGTTAACAGCTTTACACTAGTTTATGGACAGACTGATGGCTGACTTTAGAGCAGGCGTATGAAACTCAATTTCACCAAGGGACTCATCAACATTATAGTTTCTCTCAAAGGGCTGTTTTTAACTTTAAGAAAGTATAACTGTAATTACTTCTTAACATGTTGGTAAATGACCTTAGACACCATAGGCACCAAATAAAAGTGTTCCAGCAGGCTTTTACATTTCTTTTCTTCAAGGATGCTGATAAAGTAGTTTAAACTGTTTCATCATTGATGTTACGGTGTGCCACATGGTCAATAAAAGGTAGGATGTCCATTAAGGTTGTAAAATATTCAATCCCTTCCTCCCTTTTAGCACCAAGTTTTATATCTTGGAGGATGGCGAGCATGACTTGGTTTGGCTGTAAAAGCTGCTCCACCACCTGAGTTGCTGAACAGAGCAGTGTTGAGGTGCATGTCAAAGCTCCAATCCAAGATGACATCTGCTTCCTGTGCTGGAGATGCTATCACTGCCAGGCACTGGCTATATTCTCATGGGAAAATGGAGAGTTGATTCCTCTGCATCTGGAACTTTTTCGTCTCTGCTGTCTGTGACTTATTTTTTCTCTCTGAATAATGGAGGTCGGTTGACCCAGCGGGAGGCCTGATCGGCTCGATTGAGAGGTAAAGATAGGATAGGACTGCCCGATTTGAGATCACGTTGAAAGTCGTGGGCAGCTTAAATATCTTTTGATCAAAATATGTGAACCGAGAGTCTCAAAGTTTTTTCATGTATAAGCTCTAATGGGGCACAAAACATGGGGGAACATTTATTTAATTTAGTTAACGGATGCTGGTGCCAAGGCCGGGACAAGGCATTTTGGTGCCCTAGGCAAGTACAGCCTATGGCGCCCTCCTCCTTCCAATAAATGGTGCCCCCCCTCTCAAAAAAAATGGTGCCCCCCCCAAAAAAAAATGGTGCCACCCTGCACCAGTTCCTCTCTCCCCTGCACCAGTTCCTCTCTCCTCTGCACCAGTTCCTCTCTCCCATGCACCAATTCCTCTCTCCCCTGCACCAGTTCCTCTCCCCTCTGCACCAGTTCCTCTCGCCGCTGCACCAGTTCCTCTCTCCCCTGCATCAGTCCTCTCTCTCCTCTTCACTAGTTCCTCTCTCCCCTGCACCAGTTCCTCTGTCCCCTGCACCAGTTCCTCTCTCCTTTGCACCAGTTCCTCTCTCCCCTGCACCAGTTCCTCTCTCCTCTGCACCAGTTCCTCTCTCCTCTGCACCAGTTCCTCTCTCCCCTGCACCAGTTCCTCTCTCCCCTGCACCAGTTCCTCTCTCCTCTGCACCAGTCCCTCTCCCCTCTGCACCAGTTCCTCTCTCCTCTTCACCAGTTCTTCCCTCCCCTGCACCAGTTCCTTTCGCCCCTGCACGAGTTCCTCTCTCCCCTCTTCACCAGTTCCTCTCTCCCCTCTGCACCAGTTCCTCTCTCTCCTGCACCAGTTCCTCTCTCTCCTGCACCAGTACCTCTCTCCCCTGTGCCAGTTCCTCCCTCCTCTTCACCAGTTCTTCTCTCCTCTGCACTAGTTTCTCTCTCCCCTGCACCAGTTCCTCTCTCCTATGCACCAGTTCCTCTCCCCAGCACCAGTTCCTCTCTCCCCTGCACCAGTTCCTCTCTCCCCTGCACCAGTTCCTCTCTACCCTGCACCAGTTCCTCTTTCCCCTGTACTAGCTCCTCTCCCCTGTACTAGTTCCTCTCTCCCCTCTGCACCAGTTCCTCTCTTCTCTGCACCAGCTCCTCTCCCCTGTACCAGTTCCTCTCTCCCCTGCACCAGTTCCTCTCTCCCCTGCACCAGTTCCTCTCTCCCCTGCACCAGTTCCTCTCTCTCCCCAGTACCAGTTCCTCTCTCCTCTGCACCAGTTCCCCTCTCCCCTTTGCACCAGTCCCTCTCCCCTGCACCAGTTCCTCTCTCCTCTGGAGCAGTTCCTCTCTCCCCTGTACCAGATCCTCCCTCCTCTGCACCAGTTTCTCTCCCCCCTGCACCAGTCCTTATCCCACTAAGTAAACACTCACCAGTCAGGAATGCTACCCATCTTCTTAGTTTCTCACTGTGCTAAGTGCTAAGGAGAGGGAGCCAACGCTCCGCCCACTCTCCCCAGCACACACTGTTCTGGCAGCTTCCTGTCATGTGACAAGAAGCTGTCAGATGAACGCAGTGAGGAGAGGAGGAGTGACCCCCCCTGCTTACTGCAAACTGCTGCTCCCTCCCTGCCCCCCCCTTTGGTGCTGGGGGGGGGGGGTGAGGAAGCACGGGGGCCACGGTAAACTCCTGCTCCTCCTGCTTTGTGAAGGTGGCGGCTGTGACCAACAGCCGGCACCTGATATGTATGGAGCCAGCGCAGCTCCTGAACTGGCTCCATAACAGTGCCCCCTACTGACAGGCAGAGGTAAGGCACCCTAGGCGAACGCCTACCTCTGCCTACCTGTCAATCCGGCCTTGGCTGGTACAGTTGGATAGTTTTTCATGAGAAGAGCAGACACAGAAGAATAGTGCTAGTTAACATTTTAACGGTAGCAAAAACCCCAAAAAAAAAATTTTCATATGTGCAGATAAAAGAAATAGAAAAGGGAGAGTGATGGTAACAAGTAGACTTAGTGAGTCTAGGCCAGATCAAAAGTGGTTGGCTGGAAAGTAGTAGAAAGAAAACCAACTAGATTCCTTATGAACAACTGTTCTTGTTGTGACACGTTAATATTAATCAGGGTCACCTTTTCCATTGGGCACACTAGGCAGTTGCCTGGAGCCCCACAAGGATAAAGGCCCCAGGTGGGGTATGCTTGTCCGAGGAATACAAGAAACACACTCAGGATCGCATGGTTGGCTTTGCTTATTTTACTGTTTGTGTTCTTTTAGGATGTGCAAACAAATAAAAACCATGGTGGAGAAGGGAGCCAAAGACTCCCTGCCCTGACAGTTTTGTAGGCTGCAGGCTGCCAGTGGCCCGACATAAGTGGTGTGATAATATGTGTGTGTTAGGGGGTGGCTAGAGGCATGCCCTAGTGTGATGTTATGTATTTGGACAGGGCCCAATGCAGTGTTCTGCCCGGGGGCCCATAATGCTCTTAAGACGGCTATTAAATATAATATTTGTATATACAGCACCAACATATTCTTTAGTACTTTCAAATACAGAGAGCATACAGGGGGGTGTAAGAAATGGTGGTAGGCCTGCCTAAGAAGATGCTTTTTAGGGCATGCTTAAAACTGAATTTTGTGAATTAATATTGTTGTGTATGGCTGCACTTTCCAGTTGACTAGTGCTGCCCATGCAAAGTCTCAGAGGTGAGAGTAGGCAGTTTAGATTAGGGAGCATAAAGGAGATTTCTCGCTACAAAAATCATAATTTAAAATGATGGTACCAAAAATCTAAGCATGTATGTCCCTGGTCGTGATCGGGGACACGCTGCCAGCAGGATCGCTAAGGAGAGGCAGAGTGAGACAAGCTGCCGGCAGGTTTAATAGGGAGAGGCAAAGTGAGATGAGTTGCTGGCAGGATCGCTGGAGAGAGGCAGAGTGAAACAGGATCGCTGGGGAGAGGCAGAGTGAGACAGGATCGCTGGGAAGAGGCAGAGTGAGACAGGATCGCCGGAGAGAGGCAGAGTGAGACAGGATCGCTGGGGAGAGGCAGAGTGAGATAGGATCGCTATATCCTGCAGAGGTGTAATAATCTACAGGATATATCTAGAGATGGGCGAATTTCCCGAAATTCGATTCGGTCACTTCGCCGGATTTCTCGGCAAAAAATAACTTTGTTCCGAATTACTTCGGGACGGATCACGTTAAAAAACAGCTATTACCAGGCTGCACAGAGCCTGCAGGGTGCTGTAGAACATTGTGCCATGCTTAAATATGCAGAGGGAGCTTGGTTTGGCCCTTCATACAATGTTGTTTTTAGTATGACACGCAGATGACTGCTGCCGCTCTTAGAATCGCTTCACTCTAAAATTCCCTGGGCACTTAAGAGGGCAAAACTGACCAAAAAACTGAAGGGGAAATGTAGAGTGATAAAGTCATGGCAGCGACAGCTGGAAAAAAACAAGCTGAGGGCTCAGGTGGCAACATCAGTGACAGAGTGTGGAGGTAACGGCGGCACCAACAGCAGCAGCATGAGGTCAGACAGTGGCACAATGACACAGTGTGCAGGTCACGGCAGCAGCAGCATGAGGTCAGACAGTGGCACAATGACATTCTGGAGGTGGCAAAAACAGGAGTAGGCCACAGAGTGGGACAATGACACAGTGTGGAGGTCACGGCAGCAGCCACAGCAGCAGCATGAGGTCAGACAGTAGCACAATGACAGAGTGTGTAGGTCACGGCATCAGCCACAGCAGCAGCATGAGGTCAGACAGTGGCACAACGACAGAGTGTGTAGGTCACGGCATCAGCCACAGCAGCAGCATGAGGTCAGACAGTGGCACAATGACAGTGTGTAGGTCACGGCAGCAGCCACAGCAGCAGCATGAGGTCAGACAGTGGCACAATGAAAAAGTGTGTAGGTCACTGCAGCAGCCACAGCAGCAGCATGAGGTCAGACAGTGGCACAATGACACAGTGTGCAGGTCACGGAGCAGCAGCATGAGGTCAGACAGTGGCACAATGACATTCTGGAGGTGGCACAAACAGGAGTAGGCCACAGAGGGGGACAATGCCCACAGTGTGGAGGCACGGCAGCAGCCACAGCAGCAGCATGAGGTCAGACAGTAGCACAATGACAGAGTTGTAGGTCACGGCATCAGCCACAGCAGCAGAAATGAGGTCAGACAGTGGCACAACGACAGAGTGTGTAGGTCACGGCATCAGCCACAGCAGCACATGAGGTCAGACATGGAAACAATGAACAGTGTGTAGGTCACGGCAGCAGCCAGAGCAGCACATGAGGTCAGACAGTGGCAAAATAAACAGAGTGTTGTAGGTCACGGCACAGCCACAGCAGAAACATGAGGTCAGACAGTGGCACAATAAAAATTTTTGGAGGTGGCAAATCAGTAGTAGGCCACAGAGTGGAACAAAGACAGAGTGTGTAGGTCACGGCAGCAGCCACAGCAGCAGCATGAGGTCAGACAGTGGCACAATGACAGAGTGTGTAGTTCACGGCATCAGCCACAGCAGCAGCAAGAGGTCAGACAGTGACACAATGACAGAGTGTGTAGGTCACAGCAGCAGCCACAGCAGCAGCATGAGGTCAGACAGTGGCTCAACGACAGAGTGTGTAGGTCACGGCATCATCCACAGCAGCAGCAATGAGGTCAGACAGTGGCACAATTACAGTGTGTAGGTCACGGCAGCAGCCAAGCAGCAGCATGAGGTCAGACAGTGGCAAAATTTGACACAGTGTGTAGGTCACGGCAGCACCCAAAGAGCAGCAGCATGAGGTCAGAAGAGTGGCACAATGACACAGTGTGTAGGTCACGACAGCAGCCACAGCACAGCATGGGGTTCAGACAGTGGCACAATGACAGAGTGTGTAGGTCACGGAAATCAGCCACAGCACAACATGAGGTCAGACAGTGGCACAATGACACAGTGTGTATGTCACGGCAGCAGCCACAGCAGCAGCATGAGGTCAGACAGTGGCACAAAGACACAGTATGTAGGTCACGGCAGCAGCCACAACAGAAAGCATGAGTCAGACAATGGGACAATGACACAGTGTGTAGGTCACGGCAGCACCCACAGCAGCAGCATGAGGTCAGACAGTGGCACAATGACAGAGTATGTAGGTCACGGCATCAGCCACAGCAGAAGCATGAGGTCAGACAGTGGCACAATGACACAGTGTGTAGGTCACGGCAGCAGCCACAGCAGCAGCATGAGGTCAGACAGTGGCACAATGACATTCTGGAGGTGGCAAAAACAGGAGGAGGCCACAGAGTGGGACAATGACACAGTGTGTAGGTCATGGCAGCAGCCACAGCAGCAGCATGAGGTCAGACAGTGGCACAATGACATTCTGGAGGTGGCAAAAACAGGAGTAGGCCACAGAGTGGCACAATGACACAGTGTGGAGGTCACGGCAGCAGCAGCATGAGGTCAGACAGTGGCACAATGACATTCTGGATGTGGCAAAAACAGGAATAGGCCAGAGAGTGGCACAATGACACAGTGTGTAGCTTACGGCAGAAGCCGCAGCAGCT
Organism: Phyllomedusa bahiana; assembly: GCA_025379985.1. Taxonomy (NCBI): domain Eukaryota; kingdom Metazoa; phylum Chordata; class Amphibia; order Anura; family Hylidae; genus Phyllomedusa; species Phyllomedusa bahiana. The sequence continues at coordinate 18,134 of JAODAL010054863.1, read as the reverse complement.
GCATGAGGTCAGACAGTGGCACAATGAAAGAGTGTGTAGGTCACGGCAGCAGCCACAGAAGCAGCATGAGGTCAGACAGTGGCACAATGACAGAGTGTGTAGGTCACGGCAGCAGCAGCATGAGGTCAGAAAGGGGCACAATGACATTCTGGAGGTGGCAAAACAGTAGTAGGCCACAGAGTGGCACAATGACAGAGAGTGTAGGTCACAGCAGCAGCCACAGCAGCAGCATGAGGTCAGACAGTGGCACAATGACAGAGTGTGTAGGTCACGGCATCAGCCACAGCAGCAGCAGCATGAGGTCAGACAGTGGCACAATGACATTCTGGAGGTGGCAAAACAGTAGTAGGCCACAGAGTGGCACAATGACAGAGTGTGTAGGTCACGGCAGCAGCCACAGCAGCAGCATGAGGTCAGACAGTGGCACAAATGACAGAGTGTGGTGGTCACGGCATCAGCCACAGCAGCAGCAGAGGTCAGACAGTGGCACAATGACAGAGTGGGGTAGGTCACAGCAGCAGCCACAGCAGCAGCATGAGGTCAGACAGTGGTACAACGACAGAGTGTGTAGGTCACGGCATCAGCCACAGCACAGCAGATGAGGTCAGCAGTGGCACAATGACAGTGTGTAGGTCACGGCAGCAGCCAGAGCAGCAGCATGAGGTCAGACAGTGGCACAATGACACAGTGTGTAGGTAAACGGCAGCAGCCAGAGCAGCAGCATGAAGGTCAGAGAGTGGCACAATGACCAGTGTGTAGGTCACGGCAGCAGCCAAAAGCAGCAGCATGAGGTCAGACAGTGGCACAATGACAAGTGTGTAGGTCAGGGGCATCAGCCACAGCAGCAGCATGAGTCAGACAGTGGCACAATGACACAGTGTTTAGGTCACGGCAGCAGCCACAGCAGCAGCATGAGGTCAGACAGTGGAAACAAGACACAGTGATTAGGTCAGGGCAGCACCCACAGCAGCAGCATGAGGTCAGACAGTGGGACAATGACACAGTGTGTAGGTCACGGCAGCAGCCACAGCAGCAGCATGAGTCCGACAGGGGCACCATGACAGAGTATGTAGGTCACGGCATCAGCCACAGCAGAAGCATGGGGTTTCAGACAGTGGCACAATGACACAGTGTGTAGGTCACGGCAGCAGCCACACAGAAACATGAGGTCAGACAGTGGCACAAATGACATTCTGGAGGTGGAAAAAACAGGAGTAGGCCACAGAGTGGGACAATGACACAGTGTGTAGGTCATGGCAGCATCCACAGCAGCAGCATGAGGTCAGACAGTGGCAAAATGACATTCTGGAGGTGGCAAAAACAGGAGCAGGCCACAGAGTGGCACAATGACACAGTGTGGAGGTCACGGCAGCAGCAGCATTAGGTCAGACAGTGGAACAATGACATTCTGGATGTGGCAAAAACAGGAATAGGCCAGAGAGTGTCACAATGACACAGTGTGTAGATTACGGCAGAAGCCGCAGCAGCTGCATGAGGTCAGACAGTGGCACAATGACAGAGTGTGTAGGTCACGGCAGCAGCAGCAGGAGGTCAGAAAGGGGCCCAATGACATACGGGAGGTGGCTATACAGTAGTAGGCCACAGAGTGGCACAATGACAGAGAGTGGAGGTGACGGCAGCAGCCACAGAAGCAGCATGAGGTCAGACAGAGGCACAATGACACAGTGTGTAGGTCAAGGCAGCAGCCACAGCAGTAGCATGAGGTCAGGCAGTGGCACAATGACACAGTGTTTAGGTCACGGCAGCAGCCACAGCAGCAGCATGAGGTCAGACAGTGGGACAATGACACAGTGTGTAGGTCACAGCAGCAGCCACAGCAGCAGCATGAGGTCAGGCAGTGGCACAATAACATTCCGTAGGTGGCAAAAAAAGGAGTTGGCCACAGAGTGGCACAATGACACAGAGTGTAGGTCACGGCAGCAGCCACAGCAGCAGCATGAGGTCAGACAGTGGCACAATGACAGAGTGTGTAGGTCACGGTATCAGCCACTGCAGCAGCATGAGGTCAGGACAGGGGCACAATGACACATGGGTGTAGGTAAAGACAGCAGCCACAGCAGCAGCATGAGGTCAGACAGGGGCACAATGACACAGTGTTTAGGTCACGGCAGCACCCCACAGCAGCAGCATGAGGTCAGACAGTGGGACAATAAACACAGTGGTAGGTCACAGAAAGCAGCCACAGCAGCAGCATAAAGGTCAGACAGTGGCACAATGACAGAGTATGTAGGTCATGGCATCAGCCACAGCAGCAGCATGAGGTCAACAGGGGCACAAATGACATTTGGAGGTGGCAAAAACAGGAGTAGGCCACAGAGTGGGACAATGACACAGTGTGTAGGTCACGGCAGCAGCCACAGCAGCAGCATGAGGTCAGACAGTGGCAAAAAGACACAGTGTGCAGGTCACGGCAGCAGCCACAGCAGCAGCATGAGGTCAGACAGTGGCACAAATACATTCTGGTGGTGGCAAAAATAGGAGTAGGGCACAGAGTGGCACAATGCCACAGTTTGTAGGTTACGGCAGCAGCCACAGCAGCAGCATGAGGTCAGACAGTGGCACAATGACATTCTGGAGGTGGCAAAAACAGGAGTAGGCCACAGAGTGGCGCAATGATACAGTGTGGAGGTCACGGCAGCAGCAGCATGAGGTCAGACATTGGCACAATTACATTCTGGATGTTGCAAAAACAGGAGTATGCCACAGAGTGTCCCAATGACACAGTGTGTAGCTTACGGCAGAAGCCGAAGCAGCTATATGAGATCAGACAGTGGCACAATGACATTCTGGAGGTTGCAAAAACAGGAATAGGCCAGAGAGTGGCACAATGACACAGTGTGTAGGTCACGGCAGAAGCCACATCAGCAGCATAGGTCAACAGTGGCACAATACAGAGTGTGTAGGTCACGGCAGCAGACAAAGCAGCAGCATGAGGTCAGACAGTGGCACAATGACAAAGTGGGGGGTTAGGTCACGGCAGCAGCAGCATGAGGTCAGAAAGTGGCACAATAACATTCTGGAGGTGGCAAAACAGTAGTAGGCCACAGAGTGGCACAATGACAGAGAGTGGAGGTGACGGCGGCAGCAGCATGAGGTCAGGCAGTGACACAATGACATTCCGGAGGTGGCAAAAGAAGGAGTTGGCCACAAAGTGGCACAATGACACAGTGTGTAGTTCACGGCAGCAGCCACAGCAGCAGCAAGAGGTCAGACAGTGGCACAATGACAGAGTGTGAAGGTCACGGCAGCAGCCACAGCAGCAGCATGAGGTCAACAGTGGCACAATGACAGTGTGTAGGTCACGGCAGCAGCCACAGCAGCAGCATGAGGCCAGACAGTGGCACAATGACACAGTGTGTAGGTCACGGCAGCATCCACAGAAGCAGCATGATGTAAGACAGTGGCACAATGACAGAGTGTGTAGGTCACGGCATCAGACACAGCAGCAGCATGATGTCAGACAGTGGCACAATGACACAGTGTGTAGGTCACGGCAGCAGCCACAGCAGCAGCATGAGGTCAGACAGGGGGACAATGACACAGTGTGTAGGTCATGGCAGCAGCCACAGCAGCAGCAGGAGGTCAGACGGTGGCACAAAAAACAGAGTATGTAGGTCACGGCATCAGCCACAGCAGCACATGAGGTCAAACAGTGGCACAATGACAGAGTGTGGAGGTTGGGTGGCAATACCAGTCCCTCATAAAGATGGTTGCTGGCAGATGGAGAAACTATCAGCAGATGTGTGGCATCAGGCGGGTGGCGGCATCAGAATAGTGGCTGAGGCAGTAGCTTGAACCCAGACTAATTTCCCACAGTTTGGGTGAGGTATCATGGCTGATTTTTGTTTGACGCCTAAGGCATTGCTGTGTGGAAATCCTGGCCGATCCACGCCTGGGTTCATCTTGACAAAGGTCATCGTTCCACTTTTCCCATGGACATGCGGGTTCTCCTTGGGTTAACGAAGGCCCCCGCCGCACTGAACACCCGCTCTGATGCCACACTACTGGCCGGGCAGGGCAGCTTCTCCACTGCAAAAATCGGCAAGTTGCGGCCACACATCCAGTTTGGCTGCCCAGTAGTCCAGCGGATCTTCTAACTGGGGTGGCAGAGTGCTGTCCAAGAGGCCACCACCTGTTGGTTCAGGGGCTGCTCCAGGTCCTGCTGCTGCTTTCTGTGACTGCCCTCCTCAATAGGGGGGTGAAGGAAGCTGCTCAATCAGTGACTCCAGACTTAGGTTGCTGCAGATGGAGCTGGTACTGCTCCTAACCCCCCCACCTTCCCCCAGCAGCCCGGCAGTAATACGGAGTGCTAAGAACTTCTCCCGGGCAGACCGTCAGAGGAGGGACGATGCCGCAATAGGCAGCGGCCAACTGACTACGGGGATTTTCCCTATAGTATTTGAGGGTTTGTCCTCCCTCTCAATAGCTGGGAAAAAGGCTCCCATTTTGGACCGGTAGCGAGGTCCAATAGGTGGAGAGCCAGAAGTCATCCCTCCCGCCGGATGCTGACTATTCGGCTGTCACTAGCCAGGCAAATCAGCATGCTGGCGGCCATCTGCCCCAAGTGACTCCGAGGGGTTCCCTGCCTCCATCTCCACTGTATACTGCCACGGTGCTTGCGGGTTTATCTGGCTCGTCTCCTCATCTCCATCTACCCTCCTCCAGCTGCTCCTGCCCCCTCTCTTGTCACCTGGGTAGAAAATCCACTCATTTCACCAGACAATGCTTCTGCTCCAATGTCCTCCTCCTCCGCCTCCTCCATTTCAGTCCCCACCGGACTCATGTGGCCGCGAGATGTAGTCGCCACCTCTCCAGTCCCCTGCCCAGACAGATTTTTCAGCATCTTTCCAGGACATGAAGCATGGAATGACGTTATTCACCCGTATCCTGGCGACTGACAAATAACGTGGCCTCCACGAATGGCCTCAACAAACGGCAGGTGTCACACATGAGCTGCCACTGGCTGACATCAAAGTTACACAGGGGAGTACTCCTGTCCGCCTGGGTCATCAAAAAATCGTTAATGGCCTTTCTCTGTTCATACAGTCGGTCCAACATGTGCAGGCTGGAATTCCAACGGGTGGAAACATCGCATATCAGAGTGTGTTGGGGGAGGCCGTATTGCCGCTGCAACTCGAGGAGGGTGTTCCTGGCTTTGTAGGAATGGATGAAGTGCATGCACAGTTTCCTGGCCATTTTCAGAATGTTCTGAAGATCGGTGGAAGACTTCAGGAACCTTTTCACAACCAGATTGAACACTTGCACCATGCAGGGCGCATGGACCATCCCTCCTCGGTGCAGCGCGGACACCATGTTTCTCCCATTGTCCGTCACCATGGTTCCGATTTGCAGTTGGCACGGAGAAAGCCACACATCGATTTCTTGCTGCATGACGCGGAGCAGTTCCTCCCCTGTGTGACTTCGTTCGCCGAGGCAAGCCAGGTGTAGAACTGCGTGACACCGCTGTGCCCTACACATGTGGTATGATGGAGCAGTACTTGTGGAGGCTGAGATGGTGGTGGTGGTGGAGGAGGAGGAGGCGGACATTGGCGCAGGAGCCACAGTTTGACAACGTGGAGGAGAAAGCGGCGTCTCCTGTCCAAGTTGTTGGTGTGCCTAGGCCGGAAGCACATTCACCCAGTGGGCCGTAAAGGACATGTACTGGCCCTGACCGTAGTTACAGCTCCAGACGTCCGCGCTGCCGTGCACCTTGGAACAAACCGATAAGCTGAAGGACTGGCCCACCTTCTGTTCTACATATTTATGAAGTGCTGGTACTGCCTTTTTGGAAAAGAAAATACGGCTTGGAACTCTCCATCTCGGCTCGGCATAAGCCATTAGTTCTATGAACTGTGCAGAGTCCACCATTTGGAAAGGGAGGGACTGCAGCACCAACAACTTGGACAGGAGTACGGTCAGCTTCTGCACCTTAGGATGGTTGGACGCACACTGTTGTGTCTTTGCAATCGCCTCGCTGAACGACTGCTGGCGCCATGAGTATCGAGGAGCAGGAGCATCTGGACCGGGAGATGATGTCAAAGAAAAACAGCTCCCTTCTGCAGAGGTGGTGGAGCTTTGACTGGCTGCAATGGCATGCATGCCACTGGGCGCTGCTGCTGCTGTTGTTGCTGCGGCGGCAGGGTGGACCACCACATCTGAGCCACGTTTCTCCCAGGCCACCGGATAGTGACGCTGCATGTGTTGACGCAGGGCCGTGGTGCCAACGTTATCTCCCTGGCCACACTTCACTTTCTGCTTACAGATTCTACATATACCCATATTCGGCTCCTCCGGTGTCTTAGCAAAGAACTGCCACACCGCCGAGTATCGGATTTTACCACCAACGCTCCGTACTGAGTGACTACTGCCGCCGCTACCTCGCTGAGCCCCTGTGCCGCTACTTTGTTGGACCTGCGAAGCGGGTTTTTTACCCCGTGGCCGCTTGGCTCCCGACCTCACACTGCTGCTATCCTGCTGACTCATGGCCACATTAACCACTTGCTGGCTGCGCCGCTGCCTGACGCGCAAGCTGACGCCCTCGGCTCCTGACGAGGATGACGCCCTTGCCTCACCCGGCTCCCAAGTGCGTCGGCTAACATCATCATCTATTTGTGTTTCATCGTCACTGCTGTCCTCATCACCGGTCTTGGTATGCAGAGGCTGACCCCTCACAACATGACCTCCCATGCCACTCTCAACATCTTGCCGCCTACTGCAAGAAGCAGGGGATATTGGCCTCATTTCTTCGGTGCCAAGTAGCTGCTGACTACCCTCCTCAAATTGTTCAACCTCGCTATATAGTGGCGCTGAGCCCAGACCACATAGTAGATCTCTGGCTGAGGGAACCGGATGGGACAGAGGCGGGTTGAGGACAGGTGAGGGCCGCTGACCCGCTCCCGGGCCATGCCAACTAAGGGTTGTGTCTGACGTTCCCACCAACTCTTGGCTGGGGTTGTCAGATGTCATCTGGGAGGAAGTGGATGACCTAGTCAACCAATCAAGAACCCTTGGGTTGCTGAACAACACACGGCCAATAGATGACAGCGGCAGTTGTGGCCTTACCGAGTGACCCCTGCTGCGACGTCCCCTTGCTATGCTGCAACCTGGGCCTGTTCCAGGAATGTTTGTGCCTCTGCCACTCGCAGGTGCAGAGCCTGACACCTCTCTGTCTGACATACTGTTTGTTCTAAAATGTACAGACACTGTTTGATGAAGATATCTGTATATGATAAATATACACCCTGTATTTGACTCCAAATGAACCCAGTAACAAGCTTGGTAACCCTTGGATATAAATTGCGCTCCACAAATGGCCAGGAAAAATTGACTTGTATGTGCCGTTTAAAAACTCTGTGTATTTTACTGAATGTAAAGGCTTAATTAACCTTCGGATATGAATTATGCTACAGAATTTCTTCTGTGGCGGTGAATAAGAAAGTTTCTTTTACTGAGTCAACTGCAGAAAAATACTTAGTTAACCCTTGGATGTAAATTGCACCAAATAATTGAGCAATCACAAACTACTAGCTTTGTATCTTGTTACAATGCTGTGTTTTTTACGCCACACAACAAGAGATAAAATTGTAATTAACCTTTGCTTATGAATTAGGCTACAGGAAAAATGTATATATTTTGGCGTTGAAAATGTCGGTTTCTTGGAGTCACCACAGCTGAATAACAACGCTTAACTAACCCCTGAATGTAAATTGCGCCAAAAATTGAGCCACCACAAACTACTAGCTTTGTAGCGTGTTACAATGCGGTGTTTTTTACGCCACACAACAAGAGATAAAATTGTAATTAACCTTTGCTTGTGAATTAGGCTACAGGAAAAATTTAGATATTTTGGCGGTGAAAATGACGGTTTCTTGGAGTCAACCAATATAGAATGGCAAGCAAAAATGACCTAAAAAAATTACTTTATTTCTGAAACATATCCATTAAAATATGTAACTAGTAGTGCTACAATGAGCTACTTGCGTTCCATTTAAGTCTGTAGCTGGCAGGGGGAAAGCAGGTTCCAAACTTTGTATGGGGGGGCCCCCGGCGTGTCCACGTGTTGACGCCCTGGGGGGAAAAACGACGTTTGGGGCGGGGAAATCGTGGCCGGGGGGCCGCCGCCCCTCTTCCCGGGGTTTTCCGGGAAATTTTTCCCTTTTCTGGGTTTATGGTTATGGCCCTTTAAAAGGTTACTTTCCTTTATAAAAAACTTTGGTAAGTTTTTCATTCATCCAAGGGAGCTAAAGGGGCTTTTAATACCCAGACGTTCTTTCTGGAGCAGTATCTTTTTAAAGGTCCCTTTTAGGGAAGGGAAGCGCGAAAAATAAGAATTGAAATAAGCCTGCTTTGGGAGGGGGTTTCTTTTGGGGTTTTTTAAAAAAATTTGTCCCCTTTGGTATGAATGAAAATTCTTAACCCCGGTCTTTTTTATATTGGGTTTTTTTTCATATGTAAGGGGGTTTTTTTTATGGTTTCCAAAGGACATCCCATCCGACTTTGAGAAAAAAGGGAAGTTATTCCAAGAAATTAGGTTTGGAAGGGGAGGACTAGACCCGAAACGCCACACTTTCCCAGCCCTTCCTGTCGTTTTCCCCCTTTTGGCGTCACCCACCGTGGCCGGGGAGCTCGCCATACTGGTTCTGGCCTGCCCCCCCCCACTGCCGGTGGACAAAAATGGAAGAAAAGTAGCTCTTGTAGCCCTACAGTTACATTTTTAATGGATTTTTTCGAAATAAGGAATTTTTTTAGGTCTTTTTTGTTCCTTTATATTGGTTGGTCTTGTTTGGGTTGGGAGCCCCTTTAGAAAGCATTGGGGCAGTGGGGAGCATATTTTGCTTATCCCTTTTTTTTTGGCGGCTTTCTCCCGGGGCATTTAAAATTTTAAAAATTTTTACAAATGTTTTTGAAGACTTTGGCACTAACAGACGGGGGGGCTGATACCTTTTCTTTTACGAAGAACGAACACAGCAATATTTTAAAAGCTGAAGCGCTGGATGGGTTGGGGCAATCTGGAAAACGATTCTCGTTGGGCTATTTGAAAATACGAACACGAAAAAAGAGAAAAGTTAGCCTCACTTCGCATGGTCAACTCTTATAAAAATACCTAAAGGGCCAAAGGATTCCAAGGGGCCCCTTAAGAAGCCCCATTACGGGCCCACCCCTCCTAAAGGGGATTTGGTGTACAAAGAAAAATGGTAGCCATTGGAAACCAATACTCACTAAAAATTGATTATTTGATTTGAAACAACACCAAAATTTGAACATTGATTTCCTTACGCAAAGAAACCCAAAGTCATAATGGGGAAATTTTAAAAAAACCATGTACCAACTGAAGTTTTTTCACAAAAAAAGAAGACTAAAAGTGATTTTGGGAGAAACAAAAGTTTCCAATTCCCCTTCAAAATAAATTAAAGAAATATAAAGGGACAGAAAAGATTTACCTGCAAAATCGGGTGTATTCCGGGGGCCAGAAAAAACGCCATAAACAAAGAAGGGGCCCAACAGATCCAGAAAAAAAAATACCCCCAAATGTGACCCAAAAAACCCTCAGATTGGGTGGGAAATCGGGATAAATTAAACCCAAAACAAATGAGAACTGTTCCCAAGAAGGAAAATTTCCCCGCGTTTTTTTAAGGGAATACAAAAAAAGCCCCAGCGAAAAGGGGACCCGGGAGAAGCCTTTGGTTCGACCTGAAAAAAAATTACACGTACGGGAGGGAAACACCCGCCAAAAAAAAATAAATGAAAGCCGGGTTTAAACTTTTCCCCCCAAAGAACGCCCTGAAGCCCAGCTTTCCCTATAAGAAAAAAAGGGGCCCTTAATTTTTTGTCCCGGTCCCCCTTCCCTATAACCCCTTTAAAAATTTAAAATTTTTGATTTTTTTTTCCCTGTGTAGAGAAATTAAAGATTAAAAATTTTTTTTTTTTGGGGGACAAAACCCTCTAAACAAGCAAAATTATGTCCTAATAATTTAAAAATCCGTAGTCTTTTTGCCCCTGAGATTTCAAACCCCCAGGCGTTGGTTTGTTCCAACATTTAAAGTGTTATCAGATTTTTAGAAAAGGGGATACTGTAAAATACATAAAAACACAAATTTTTACAAACCCGGGGGAGAAAAGCTTTTCCATAAATTTGAAAAAAAATTTAAAAAAATAGTTATTAAAAAAGCGAAAAAGGGGGGGAGCGGAAAGTGGTGCAAGAAGGTTTTTGATTACATACAGGGGGTTTACTTCAATTTAAAGGGCCCCCAATTTAGTTTTACGGGAACAGACCAAGATCCAACACAAGAATTACAGGGTTTTAAATAGGGGAATATCTTATTGGACCCCCAGTGGGAAATAGGTGTTATTACTCCCAAAAAACCCCGCCCCTTTCTATTTTGGTGCATCCCCAGGTTCCTACGTTAAACTGGGGCCAAAGGTAAAACAAAAAAAACCCGAGAAACCCCCAGGCCGGCCCATGTACCCGGGCCCATAGGTTCTTTTTTGGGAAACCCAGGGGGCCCATCAGAAAATTTTGGTTTCTACGGGAAAAATTTCGGGAAAGTTTTACACCCCCTTATTTGCCCACGGGGGCAATTCTTAAAAAAATTTGGGAAAAGTCTCAAAAATAGATGAAAAATTATGTTGTTCTGTACTAGGGTTTTTAAAGGGTATTTTTAAACCCCAACATTCCTAATAAAGAACCCAATTGGATAATTAAGAGACGCTTATGAATACGCTAGCTTGTCTAATGCGCAAATCAATTTTTTTTATGATTTCTTTTTGGGAATTAATATTTAACTAAGAATTATTTCAAGTTTGGCAACGATCTTTTTCTCCAATTTTCCCAAGGGGGTTTCGATGGGTTTCCCCGGGTGCGCCTAGCATAGCCAAAATCTTTTTTTATAGCCCCATGAAAAGAAATATTATATTCCCAACAGGACCCCTTTTAAATGTAACACCTGGTTAGATACGTCGATGACGTTTTTTTTATCTGGAAGGCCCCCCAAAAGAAAAACCCCTTTAGTTTTTTTGCCCCTTTAAATCAAAAGCATCCGCCCTTTTACAGTTCAAAAACTACCCCTAGATAAAAATAAATCCCGTACCCTTTTTCGTAGAAATCAAAAAGAGTCCTTCGGGGGTAAATACCACTCTTTATAAAAAACCGATGGAAAAAAAATAAAAGTTTTTTCAAGAAACTGGCCCGCATGCACCACAATTATTTAAAAGGAATCCCTAAAGGGACAGTTGATTAGAGGGCCCGGAGAATTTTTCTTTTAGAAGATAGGCTCTATTATAACCAAAAAAAAAAATTTCCTTATCGAGAAATTTTATAAACCGGGGCCCATAAGAGAGAAGAAAATTTGGGGAAGTTGGAAAAAGAGGTTGAAACTTAATAGGAAACTATCTAAATTAAAACCCAGAAAGAAAGTTGATTGAGATGAGGGGCTTTTTTTTCTTTAACACGTTTTATACACATAGTGGTTTTTAAAACAAAAATTCCATCAAAAAATATTTGGGATCTATTTTTAAAAATGCCAAAAATGGTTAAAAATTTTTTACATATAACCCCCAAAATTTGTTTACAGAAAGGGGCGTACTTGGGAAAATACAATTGTTTTTCCAGCTGAAAAAAAAAAAAATCTTGGGAAAAACAACAGAAACAGGGGTAAACCAAGGCAATTCCGGCCAAATTTTGCGCAATTCCCCGGCCAATAATCAAGGGGCCCCATATTTCCACCTAAAAAAAGGGTACAAAATTTTCCAAAAAGGAGTTTTTCCCCTGTAATTCAAAAGGGGTGGTAACCCCTTAAATCCCCATGGGTAAGGGTATGGGGCCAACCCCCACGGCAAAAAAAAACACGTATTACAAAACCCAAATCCCCCCATCGAATACCTTCCCATGTTGAATCATCAATGTTGAAAAAAGAAAAAAATTTGGAAAAACAATGGGGCCAAAAACCTTCTTAGAATATAAAAAAAAAAGTATCAATCAAAAAATGGGCTTTTAGGGGAAGTGACAGCCCCAGAATGTAAGAATTAAAAAAAAAAGCCTCTCCAGAAGAACTTTTCTGGTATTTAAATAAAACTTTAGTCCTTGGTATGAATGAAAATCAAACCAGGTTTTTTTTATATTAGGTTTTTCTTTGAACCTGTTTTATGGTTTTCCATGACATCCATCACGACTTTGAGTATAAAGGGAAATTATTCCAAGGAAATTAATTGTTTGAAGAAAGGGGCAGGACTACCCCGAAAAAGTCACCCCCGATTTCCCAGCCCCATCCATTGTTTCTTCCCCCTTTGCGTCAGCACAGTGGCAGCCCGGGAGTCCCATACTGGAAATTTTGGATCCCGCCCCTCCACTGCCGGGTACGGATTTTTAAAGGGAAAGCAAGTAGCTCTTGTACATCTATTACATATTTTTAATGGGTATGCTCAGAAAAAAGTAATTTTTTTTTTGGGCATTTTTGGGTTTCCATTCTTTTTTTGGTTTGGTACATTTTCTGGGATTAGGGAGATCCCTTTTAGCAACACTAGCAGTGTTGGAGAGCTTAAACTTTTTTTTTGCAAATTTTTATGCCCTATTTTTATTATGGGTTTCTTGGAGTCCCACAGTGAATAACAACGCTTAATTAAACCCCCGGATGTAAAATTGCGCCCAAAGAATTGAGCCCCAAAATACAGCTTTGTACGTTTACAATGCGGGGGTTTTTTTCGCCACACAAGAGGATAAAATTTTAATTAAAACCTTTTTTTGGAATTAGGTACAGGAAAAATGTATATATTTTGGCGGTGAAAAAAGACGGTTTTTTTGGGCACCACAGCTGAAAAAAACGCTTAAAATTAACACCAGGATGTAAAATTCACCAAAAATTGGGGCCACCACAAATACTACTTTGTAGCATGTTTTAATGGGTGTTTTTTACGCCACACAACAAGAGATAAAATTGTAATTAACCTTTGCTTGTGAATTAGGCTACAGGAAAAATTTATATATTTTTGGGGTGAAAATGACGGTTTCTTGGGTCACCACAGCTGAAAAACAACGCTTAATTAACGCCTGGATGTAAATTGCGAAAAAAAATTGAGCCACCACAAACTACTAGCTTTGTAGCGTGTTACATTGCGGTGTTTTTTTACGCCACACAACAAGAGATAAAATTGTAATTAACCTTTGCTTGTGAATTAGGCTACAGGAAAAATGTATATATTTTGGCGGGGAAAATGGTGGTTTCTTGGAGTCACCACAACTGAATAACAACGCTTAATTAATCCCTGGATGTAAATTGCGCCAAAGAATTGAGCCACCACAAAACTACTACCCTTTGTAGCGTGTTACAATGCCGTGTTTTTTACGCTACACAACAAGAGATAAAATTGAAATTAACCTTTGCTTGTGAATTAGGTACAGGAAAAATTTTTAAATTTTTTGGCGGTGAAAATGACGGTTTCTTGGAGTCACCACAGCTAAAAAAAACAAGTTAAATTAAACCTTGGATGTAAATTGCCCCCAAAAATTTGAGCAGCCAAAAAATGAAGTGGTATTTGTTTTGAAAAAATGCGTTTTTTAAATGAATAAAACAAAAAAGGGCCCTTAGTTCCCCCTTGGATTTTCAATGTGCTGTGGCAGATGGATTTAAATGTAATGCAGCTGTTTGGGACGCACACTGGATTTCGATCCAATCCCCAAAATAATCAGAAATAGAAGTTAAGGAAGCAGTCTCTGAGACAAGCTGGACACATCGAACTATCCCCAAAATAAAAAAAAAAATCCCTTTAAAATATATTTTTAATCAAATATCTTAAAATGTAATACCAAAATAGTGATAGCGTAAACAATAATGCACATATTTGGGGGTTTGTTTGTAAATTCTTAGAAAAAACTTTGAATTTAACTAAAAGTATATTCCCCATTTGTTTAGGGTTTTGAAGTGGAATAGTGCGGAGCACCCCCTCTGCACATGTTTTTCTGGGGGGTGGGGTCTAGGCGGGAAATTTTAAGTTACATAGCGGGGGGTCGCCCTTGTTGGCGGGGGTTCTCTGCCGTAGTAAGTAGAGGTTGGAAAAAGAAAGGTTTAGGTACTTGACTGTGTGAGATACATTGTCCCCTAAATATGTGCATTTTTTTTTGACACTATCATATTTAGGTTTACATTTTTTAGAGATATTTGAATAAAAAATTTTTATTTTAAGGGATTTTTTTTTTCATTTTGTGATAGTTTGAGTGTATTAATTCCTATTGCTTTAAAAAATTGGGGGGTTCTGTGGTTGCACAAGTGAAACACCCCCAAAAAATCGTGTATAAAAAACAGTTCTTCAGAAAAAGCTATCAGCCGCCCCCGCCCTTCCCCGTCAGTACAGTGAGAGGAGTGTGAGCTCCCCCGGGCGTGCCCGGACTTTATAGTGCGGGTGACGTCAAGAATCCGCGGTTTATTGGCTTATCTTGCAATGTCATGAGGTATGCCCTTTTTTCTCCCGAGTTCTTTGCCCATGTAACGCCATGTGCTGCAGCCATTTTATCAATGAAAAAACACTTCTTCCCCCCGAATACCCCAAACTTCGACTTCGTTCAGAACCGAAGTTTTCCTGAAATTCTAAACGAAGTCCACTTCGTTAGAATCAATTCACCCATCTCTAGATATATCACTGTGTGTGATAGAGAGACAGAAAAAAATCACCCATCTGAATGTCAAAGGCACAATCTAGTTACAAAGTATGTAGAGAGAGTGTGAAATATAGATATAAACTATCGTGTTACACTTAGATTTTCACTTCCAGTGATTCCAATGCAGTTGAGAAGCTCTCGCTTCCCCCAGCTCACACAGAATGAATCTTCACGTGCACACTTTGGGGGCATGTCTGCAGAGAGAGAAGATACGCCCTGCTGGGGGAGAAACAAGCCCCTCCATTTCTCAAGCTCTGCTTAGCAACCAGTATAAACGGCTGCCAAATGGTGAAACGATAAAACCCCTTTAATCTTAGATCCTTAGCAGAATTTACAGGCCAGGTGGGGTAGTAGACAGAAATAATGGAGATGTAGTAGGGAGGTGGAGCAGTGTTCAGAGCTTTGTAGGTGTGAGAAGGGCCGCCATCAGAAATTTCAGGGCCCCATACAGTTGAGAGAAAAACCAAAAAATGGAGTGCGTATGATAATTGTGTGCAATATAAAATTTAACTTTTACTTCACAATTTAAAATAATATGCGGCTGAGCATTAAATACACAAATCAAGAGCACACATAAGTGCCAATGAAAAAATGGCGTATTAATAACTACTAACTTTGACGAGTCACTGGGGGTCTCCACACCAGTGTAGATAGTTAGAGCACTCGCCCCGACAAGGGCGACCCCTCACCGGTATAGAGGCTTACCCTATAGACTCAAGTCTTACCCTTACGTGGTAATCATACAATGTCCCAACATGTTTCGACCCACCACAGTCTCTTCAGGGAACCAATGAAGTGATGTATATAATCTAGAGATGGGATCAAAAAATTCAAAAACTGAGGGTATGAACAAATAAAATTACCCCCAATTTATCCTTTCCCATATTAGATGTCTATAAAATGACAAATCACATAGTACAGGTTAATATATGTCAAACTGTTGCCGGGGTATATGCAGCCATGTCATGTGTATTGTGAACAGAGGTGCTGTTTATAGTACAAGCTGTTCAATCACCTCCCATCACATGCAGACCCCAAACCCCACAGCAACCCAGACATATATCGCCAAAGAAAGAAAGTCCGTACTCACCAATACAGAGATTGCATATAATGCAGGTCATAGAGCGTATGGCTCAGAAAGACACACGGAAGGGCTATGATGTGCCCGCCGTTTGTTTGAATGCACAGGCAGCCTTAAATGTGACGGAAGGCGGATGTGTTCTAGCTGTCACCGTGGCAACCCGGTCACATGCTTATTCCGTCCTCCGTCACTTCCGCCCTCAGGGCGCGAAGTCCGGGCAATAGCTTCCGCCCCGAGTGCTGGTATGTGTGACGCGCGCGATGTCGCGCACAACGTCACTTCCGCCCACACTTGCAGAGTGCCGAACGGCCACTTCCGTCCACTGCACAATGCAGAGAAAGACGAATACCGTGGTTCAGGCGCAATGTTACAGTATATAATATGCACAAGAACGACGGCCATTCAGATGGGGCACGCAAAAAATCTCAGCTCGTGACCCCAATGGACAGAAATCAAATATAGAGATAGATCTTGTTTGGCATCCTCCTGATGGTAATCAGGATGGATCAGATATGACACAGATAGTAAGTATATGACACAATGGTACGCAGTGATGTACAATGACATAGTTAAAATAGAGTTCAGAGATACATATGTTAATTAGTATAGAGAAATAACGGAGGGAGAAAATAGAGACATATTTAACTCAATTAGATATATATAAATGAAGCTGCTTGATAAAGCTGTGGAATTTCACAAGATAATCTTCCTATGGGTGCATCAAGGCCCCACATATGCTAACCACACTTACAAATAGCAACTAAAATTTAGCTGTTCATTGAGTCCCTGTGGGTATGCAGTTCCCAGAGTATAGATCCAAAAGGTTTCACGTCTGAGGAGATCCATATCAAAATTGCCCTTCCTTTCATTAGGTGTGAGGAGATCAATTCCCATAATTTTGAGATCCTTAGAAACACCCCCATGTTGACTCCAGATATGTCTGGATACTGGAGTATCTCTTTTGTTACGAATATCACATAGATGTTCACCTATTCTCCTTCTCAACTCCCGAGTAGTCTTTCCCACATAATCCAGTCCGCATGGACATCGAATGCGGTAGATCACTCCTTTTGAACGACAATTTATGACACATTTAAGGCTGCCTGTGCATTCAAACAAACGGCGGGCACATCATAGCCCTTCCGTGTGTCTTTCTGAGCCATACGCTCTATGACCTGCATTGTAAGCAATCTCTGTATTGGTGAGTACGGACTTTCTTTCTTTGGCGATATATGTCTGGGTTGCTGTGGGGTTTGGGGTCTGCATGTGATGGGAGGTGATTGAACAGCTTGTACTATAAACAGCACCTCTGTTTACAATACACATGACATGGCTGCATATACCCCGGCAACAGTTTGATATATATTAACCTGTACTATGTGATTTGTCATTTTATAGACATCTAATATGGGAAAGGATAAATTGGGGGTAATTTTATTTGTTCATACCCTCAGTTTTTGAATTTTCTGATCCCATCTCTAGATTATATACATCACTTCATTGGTTCCCTGAAGAGACTGTGGTGGGTCGAAACATGTTGGGACATTGTATGATTACCACGTAAGGGTAAGACTTGAGTCTATAGGGTAAGCCTCTATACCGGTGAGGGGTCGCCCTTGTCGGGGCGAGTGCTCTAACTATCTACACTGGTGTGGAGACCCCCAGTGACTCGTCAAAGTTAGTAGTTATTAATACGCCATTTTTTCATTGGCACTTATGTGTGCTCTTGATTTGTGTATTTAATGCTCAGCCGCATATTATTTTAAATTGTGAAGTAAAAGTTAAATTTTATATTGCACACAATTATCATACGCACTCCATTTTTTGGTTTTTCTGTTTATATGCGATGGAGTAATTACCTAATGCTTAACTATTAGGGATAAGTTCCTTTTTTTCCCCATACAGTTGAAGCATCTGCCCCCCCCGCCGGTCCCACCCTCTGCCAACCCCATCGCCCCGTCCCCACTCAGACACAGCCCCCACAATGCCTCCACACACAGCTCCCACGATGCCTCCCACACACACTGGCCCCCCACACACACTGGCCCCCCACACCCACTGCCTACACACAATGCCTCCACACACACAATGCCTCCACACACACAATGCCTCCACACACACTGGCCCCCCCACACAATGCCTCCACACACACACAATGCCTCCACACACACTGGCCCCCCACACACAATGCCTCCACACACACTGCCCGCCCCCACACACTGGCCCCCCACACAATGTCTCAACACACACTAGCCCCCCACAAACAATGCCTCCACACACACTGGCCCCTCACACACAATGCCTCCACACACACTGGCCCCACACACACACAATGCCTCCAAACACAAAGGCCCCCCAACACATGGCCCCCCCCACCCCCCCCCC
>JAODAL010054862.1:0-24351 GCA_025379985.1 Phyllomedusa bahiana | reverse complement strand
AGGACTGGTAGTGTTCTTGGTTCCTGTATTTAAGGGGCAGGTATCATGGAGGTGGGCAACTGACTAACTTGGGCCACCAGGATCTGCCTGGTAGGATAGATTTCCAGTTTCAGCCTGATTGTATGTGTGTATGCAATTTGTTTTTGTGTACAATATATGATGTGACATGTGATTACATGAGTAATGTGTATCTGTGTGTATATGTGTATATGTATGTGCACATTACATTTAGGCGTGTGTATACACGGTAGGGAGTGGTCCCAGATATATGTCCTGCTCAGGGGCCCTTTGTGTTCAGTGTCTGTCTGAAGTGCCCACTTTAGCAGAGTTGGTTGGTGCACATCCCCCTGGCCAGCCTTGTGTGCATGAGAGGGAAGGTATTTCATAGATTCTAAATTCAGTTAAAGTTAAATGAAATAATAAAACTAGCAAACACATATTACAATTCACACATGAGACATTGTGATCACTTACTGTGTATAAGGCACATTGTAATACAGCAAGGCACAGATTCAAAGAAACATTATTTCTCAACAAAGGTTAACGAATTACATTTTGTGATAGTTCCCTTTCAAACATTCACTTGCTTTTCAGCATTTTACCCTATGCCGGTTAAACAAACATTCACCCACACAAAAAATTAGGCCTGTAACCAGGCAGATTAATGCACAGACTTTTTTTTCACATTTTACTGTGAAATATAAACTGAGGTTCTGAATACAGTACTGTTATTTAATTGCAGGTCATTGGGCAGATCCAAATTCCATATAGGGAGCAGAATTCTGCAGTGCAGCTGTGTGCCCTAGGATTTGCCTTTAAGAAAGCTCATTCATCATACATTATGTTATTAATGAGTGCATGTATAAGTAGTGGGTTTTTTAAACTTGCAGCAATGTCTGTGCTTCTATGCCATTAATTGGGAACAGAATTGACAATAGACACCCTTCATCCTCTGAAAAAAAATTATACAAACCAAAAACGCTAATCTATGAGAGCAAAGCAAACACAAGCAAATTCCATTGTGTTTTGTTTATGAGGAAGAATCAACAAAATAAAAGACTAAACGCTTATGCGGCCATTAGTATTCTCCATGAAGTTGTCCTAGGTCTGTTTAAAGTTAAATGTTACAACGAAGGCCTATATCAAAGAAGGGGAACTCCTATGTAAGCAATTGATTCCAGAGATGGCTGGGAAGAGAGTAAAGACTAATCAAATTTTATGAGAAGACAAGGAAAAGGGAACATTATTTACACGAACAGCCAGAAAACAGATGCTGCTGAGCGCTGCAGCCAGTCTGAACCTAGAGACAAATACTTAACACTCAATGGGTTTGTAAGTTTTCATTTTTTGCTGAATAATCATTTTGATACCATTGTACCTATAGGTTTCTTTCCAACCTGGGTGGATAAAAGGCATGGCTTTAAACCCATAGACTGCTGTTGTCCCATACTGTACCCATAACTGTAAAGGGTAGTGTAGGCTGTAGTTAGAAGATATTCTCACCATCTGGCAGCACACAGATTGCCCACAGGGCACTCTCACAGTCCATACACATCTGTTACCATGTAGCTGAGATACTAAATAGTAAGATAGCTTTAATTTGCAAGTTGCTGATTTTTTTTTTATTTTTTTATTTCAAATGCACTGGAGACATTGGTTTAACTACAACCACATCAGCTATCGCTGCTACTATGGGGCCCAAAGCTTAAAGGGGTTTTGTCATCATAGACACTAAGGGCGACATATATGAAGCTCGCCGCGTCGAAGCGCACGTTTTCGCCAGATTTCAAGCGAAATTTGCGCCTCATATATGTCGGCGCCCGAGGTGCGCTCATACATGCAGGGAAAAGTCCACCGCGCCTTGCCAGTGTGTGAGGCGCAGTGCAGGACTTAGGCACAGTGCAGGACTGCGCCTAAGATTCGCAGCCCGAGGAGGTGCGCTCATACATGCGGTGTAAAGTTCCCTGCGCCTCGCCAGTGTGTGAGGCGGCAGTGGGGGATTTAGGCGCAGTGGGGGGACTGCGCCTCACATGTATTCTGTTCGAGACAGACTGGGAAAACAGCGAGAAATCATTGAAACTTTTTTAGTGAATAGCAAAAAGAGTTGTCTTTAAAATGAATGAATGATAAATTGAATAAATAAAAAAAATCAATGCTGTCTAAAAGCAAAAAAATGTAATGAAAAAGTGGATCATTTAAAATTAAGGGAAAATATAAAAGACCCACTCAAGAAATAAATCTCAGCTCTCAGCACCGTGGGGCCCATGGAGTATGAATCAAAAAAACGTTTTTATTACGTAAAAAAACATTATCTGAAAAGAGCTCAAACCTTCTAAAAAATACATAAATAAAATCATTTTCCCAAAAATCAGCCCTGCGCAACATCAGGAATTTGGATATTGAAAATTGCGGGAAATACAGTAATTAAAATTCTGTAAGGGGTTTCATTGGTCGGCATAAACCAGCCAATCAGATAGGAGCGACATGTGAACCATTGTAAATATGGAGAAGTATTGCCAATCAAATGAAAAGGTGGACAGTTCAAAATACAGTAAAAAAGGAGAAAAAGAGCTGATTGGTTGAGACCAGGTGGCAGATATTGAATCCACCAATCATATGTAGTGCGTCTATTTTGAGTGTAGAAAGAAGGGCGCGATAGAAGGGCACCCTAAAGTTATTACTGTTATGGGAAATATTCTAGTACTGGATTGGTTGGGGGAAGAGGGGTTTCGTCCAGTTTAGCCAATCAGCGTCTGAGCTACTTATCTCATAGAGTTTATGGGGAAAAGAAATGCAGAGCGAGCTCTGTTTGTGATTGGCTAAGTTAAAAGAGGCGCGGTTATTTGGGTCAATGGGAGAGCGAGCAACGCTCTTATGGGTTTTCTAATGCAATCTATAATAAAACTGTACATGGCAGAAATCAAATGATAAGACCCACGAAGTTGTACCGATCTCTATATAAAATGAACAATAATATGGGGCTAACTAAAATAAAAAAATAAAAAATGAACTCATTTTTATGTATTTATTTTCGTTACACCCATATTATTGATCATTGGCTAATGAAAATAAATAAATAAACATGAACAAGGGGGCATCCTCTACGTCTTGAGGAACGAAAGTTTCTACATAAACTTAGAAAGGGATTCTTTACTGTAAAAAGCAGTGAGAATGTGGAATTCTCTGCCAGGGGGACTTGTCATGGTTAAATTCAAAACAGAGTTCAAAAAGGTTTGGATGCATTTCTGGAGCGTAATAATATAACAAGTGTCTGGGATTCTGGAGAGGGGTCATTGATCCACGGGATTTTTCCCAAATTTCCAGATTGGAGTCGGGAAGTAGTTTTTACCAAAAATGAGGAAAATTGGCTTCTACCTCATTGTGTTTTTTGCCTTCCTCTGGATCAACACCTTAGCACAACAGGCTGAACTGGATGGACGCCTTGTCTTTTTTCGGCCTTACAAACTATGAAACTATGAATGAGAAGCGCTTACAGAATTTGAATTACTGTATTTCCCGGCAACTTACAATATCCCAATTCCTGATGTTGCGACGGTGACAAATGCGTTGTTAGGGATTTGATTGATTTATGTTTATAGAAGGTTTTAGTTCTTTTACAGAGAATGTTTTACACTTAATAAAAACGATTTATTTACAAATACTCCATGCCGCACGGCGCTCAGAGCTGAGATTTCAGTGCCCCCATCTCTCCATTGACTACAATGGGACAAAGTAGCTCGCTCACTGATTGGCCCGGGGTAGCCAAGCCCCCCGCTAGTTCAACCAATCAGCTCTTTTCTGCCTTTTTTACTGTATTTTGAACTGTCCCGCCTTTGCATTTGATTGGTCAGTACTTCTCCATAGGTTATAATGGTTCACTGTCGCTCCTATTCTGATTGGCCAGGAGTGCCAAGCCACCGCTAGTTGAACCAATCAGCTCTTTTCTTCATTTTTTACTGTATTTTGAACTGTCCCACCTTTTCATGTGATTGGTCAATACTACTCTATAGTTTATAATTGGTCACTGTTGCTCGTATTCTGATTGGCTGGTGTCTGCCGACCAATGAGAAGCACTTACAGAATTTGAATTACTGTATTTCCTGGCAATTTCCAAGATCCTAATTCCTGATGTTGCACCGTTCTTGATTTTTGGAAAGTGATTTTATTTATTTATTTTTTTTAGAAGGTTTAAGCTCTTTTTCTGATGATGTTTTACACCTAATAAAAACGTTTTTTTTTATTCATACTCCATGCCTCACGGAGCTGAGCTGAGATGTATTTCTTTTTGCGATCTTCTATATGTTTCCTCTCATGTTACGTTCTCGCTTCAATTCGCCTCCTTTAGACCAACTTCAACTAGGTCTGCCTGTCGGAGCTGGCGAGCACTGCAATGCGCCGCACTTTGCCGAGCCACGATCATGCATGCCTCGGAGTATTTGAATGTGGCGCGTCCCGCCTCAGAACGACCACACCGCGCCCATTGCATGCCCCTTCATGTTAGGCACATCCGAAAGTGGCGAAGGCTGCGCCTAACATCGCATTCCTGCTTCCGACAGGGGATTCGGATCGGTGAGGCGCCGTTTTCGCCAGAAAACAGGCGCAAATCCCGATCATACATGTCGCCCTAAAGGTATATGAATAGAATATGGCATTAATATAAGATATATGCCGGCTCCCTCTCAGAATGGGCCCCACAAAACTCCTTGTTTTGAATGGAGAAGTGGCCATGCTTGCGCAGTTACTCTCCATTAATTTCAATTGAAATTCTAAGTACAGCTGAGTGCAGCCGCTTGGCTGCACTTTGAATTCCCGTTGAAATGAAAGGAAAATTACAGTGCTAGTGCAGTCACTTCTCTATTCAGAATGGGGAGTTTTGGGGGCCTGTTGTGGAGATAGGCATGGGTCCCAAGGGTGGGACCCTCAT
The DNA here is from genome assembly GCA_025379985.1 of Phyllomedusa bahiana. Classification (NCBI taxonomy): domain Eukaryota; kingdom Metazoa; phylum Chordata; class Amphibia; order Anura; family Hylidae; genus Phyllomedusa; species Phyllomedusa bahiana. Next base: position 19,427 of record JAODAL010054862.1, on the reverse strand, counting down.
CTATTTGATATTGATGCTGTATCCTATCGAAATGTCATTAATGTCTGTGATGGCAAAACCCCTTTAACCTGAACATTAAGACACCCAGTGGATTTGTATTAAAGGGAACCTGTCACATAGGTTATGCCACTCTTGCTGTTTCCAGTGGTGTACTCCTTATTCCATAAGATGCAGAAGTTTCAGAGCATTTACTGCTCAAATTTGGCAGTTTACAGCTTGTTCTGCCAGAGAAGAGTCAACTTAATTAATGAGCAGGCATTAGCCACGCCGACCTACAGCTAGCCTCGCCCATCCATGACTAGCCTCATATGCTCACAGCTGATTCAACCTTTTACTTTGAATAGGTAGCAACCTGTGAAGAAACTATGGGTGGACAGGGCTAGCCATGGTAGGACAAAGCTAACGACTGCTCATGAATAAGCTGGACTCTGAAACTCCTGCACCTTACAGAATAAGGGACAAAGCCTCTGGAAACAACATATCTAACTTGTACTGTCTTAAGCAAAAGTGGCATAACTTATGTAACAGGTTTCCTTTAAGGGGACCCACTCACGTGTAAAAACATCAGAATTTTTTGTAAGGAATAAAAACTTGGCAAGTTTTCATTATCTAGCCTACAATGTGGATTCCTTGATAAACGGCGCTATAGGTTATATCTGTATACCTTTAATTATTAGTTTCCTGTCATTAGTGTTGGAAGTTCCTATGTATGGCTATTATGATCAATCAAGTAAATTTTCATACAATTAGAATCATTAAAGGGAATGTGTCATCAGAAAAAGATCTATTGCATAAATCAAGTTATTATGTTAAGTATATTGTTTTAGAGATTTTGGTAATGTATACTTTTCATAGTTAAAAATAATTTATTTGAAACTATTTAAAAAAAAAACAACATAATTTTTTTAGCCATCTCCTCATCATCATCATCATTCACAATAGGTGATGGTCACAGCTGCCCTCTTCCACTTTCCTGTTGAATGAACTCTACGCAGGTCACAAATCCTGGCCATAGCACTCTCCTACAGAAGCAAAGGGGGATTTATTTGTAGCTGTACACTAGAAAACTGGAGTTTGAAAGTGTAAATTTTTTCATGGGTGAACTTGTCTTGGCCACTTGGCAACTTGTCTTTGCCACTGTCGGAGATTCTCTAAAAAAGTAGGTGAGGATTTGCCAGAGGGATTGGGCCTCCATAGGTTGACTCCTTTGCTACAATTTATGTTAAAAAGTGGTGTGAATTATAGCTAAAATCTCCTCTAGCTCATAGTAGGCAAACATTTTAGTTAATACATCCCGTTCATCTTACTCCAGTGCTGTACTCATTAAGGGGGACTTTGTATAAAAGATCGGCACGTCGAAGCGCCTGTTTCCGTGAAACCTGCGCCTGATGTATGTCGGCGCCGAAGAGCGCTCATAAATGTGGGGTAAACTTTGACACCCCCCGGCAGACAGACCACATTGAAATAGGTCTGCCTGTCGGAGCTGTAATGCACCTTACTTTGCCGACCCGCATTCATACATGCGTCTGTGTTTTCGAATGTGGTGCGTCAAGCCCCAGAATGCCCACAGCACGGCCCTTCATGTTAGGCGCATTAGAAGTTGCGAACCTTGTGCCTAATGCGTGTAACACATAGGGGAGGTGCGTCCGACAGCGGAGCCAGCACAGAGAGGCGCATTATACGCCAGAAAACAAGCGAAAACTCTGATCATACATGTCCCCGTAAGACCTGCATCTGAAATATCATTCTTAATAAATCCCCCCAACCCCTCCACCAAAGAGCATGTTCAGACTACAGGCTTAAGTGGTGTTTGCGGCTGCTGTAAAGCAAATCTCCAAAATCCCAAACAACATAGCCACCTGCATAATACCCTTCCGCACATAGAATAAAACGTTTACAATCAGAATACACAAATAAGACATCAAGACACAACGGTATAAGTATCGGATCTTATGTAGGACATATATGTTCCCTGTATAAGCGTATTTCCATCATTATTATTTAATATTAGTACATTGCAAAAATACATTATTTTTTAGTGAGAGTCCATATTCCTGGGCCCTAGCAATCTGAAAAATAAAAGGACACATCACAAAGTATCACTTTCCAGAACAGAGCTAGTGCAAGAATCTGACATTGTCCTCTACTAGACTACATTGGAAGTCTAAGCAGGCTAATATAATGGAGAATCTTTGAGGAGCTAGTGGGAAGTCAGTAGAGGAACAACACATTGTCAACCACGTGCACAATGACTTTGATAATTGAGCAAAGTTGTCATAAGCCACCTGGAGATTTGGAAAATACTTCAGTTGTGGAGTTCTTGTGACCACTGATGAGTGCCTTTTTATCCATATATTTTTAACATGCCTCTTTTCTTCTGTTTTTCATGTTCTATAGAAAAGCTTAGAGGAAAATGGAAGGAAAAAAAACACCATATTTAGTGCTTGCTACCTTAAAGAAAAACACTGGGGACCCAAAAATGAAATGAAAGGAAAAGATGATTTCAACCAAAGAAATTGTTTGTAATGGGTTTTATTTAACTAATGGCTTTTTGCTAGCACCTGACGGTGTTTTTTGAAAAAAAAATGCAATAAAAAATGTTTAGAAAAACGCAGTTTTTTTTTTTCAAAAAAAGCTATGTGTAAAACTACTCTAGGTATAGTGGGTTGCAAAAGTTTCATACCCCCTTTAACTATTACTTATTTTTAAAACATTAAGTCAAAGAGTTTAATGTATTTTGTTGATATTTTATGTGATTGAACAACACAAAGTATTTGTGAAGTGTAAAGACAATTATATGTGCTTTTCCAAATGTTTGCAAATTAAAAAAAATGAAAAATGTGGCGTGTATATGAATTCAGCCTCCTTGGGTCAATACTTTGTAGGACCACCTTTAGCTGCAATGACAGTTGCAGTTTGTTGGGTGATGTCTCTACCAGTTTTGCACATCTAGAGGCTGGATTTTTTGCCTTTCTTCTTTACAGAATACCTCTAGTTTAGACAGATTGGAATTTTGGGCCTGGAATTTGAAGGGGCCATTTTCACAAATGAAAATGCTTTGATTTAAACCATTCTATTAAAGCTTTGGCTGTTTGTCTATGATTGTTGCCCTGCTGAAAGGTGAACCTAGGCTGTAGTCTTAAAGGGATTGTCTCACTATATTGATTCCTTTCACCTCAGTCCTTTTTATTGGTTTTTGAATTCGGGGGGCGTGTTTACTGGCTGCAGTAAAGCCAGGTCTGTAGCTATGGGCAACCAGTGCTGGCAACCTATCAGAAGAGATCAAACGGGGTCTGTAGCATAGCGACCTGAGGAGCTGGGGGCAGCCCATACAAGAGGGGATATCTCAGAATAGGTAGGACACTGTTAATGGACACATATTGCAAAGAGACTTGTTTTTGCAAGATCTTTAACATAAAAAGCAATCCTTGCAGTGAGACAACCCCTTTAAGTCTTCTGCAGCCTCTAACAGGTTTTCCTCCATGTCCCGTTGGTGCAGTAGATTCTTGAAGCCCCACTACAGCTATTGTACATACACTATGCACAGAGGCTAAACATGCCCAGGGATCCACCATGCCAGGAATCCCCATCCCCAAGGATCCAACATGCCAGGGGATCCACCGGCGGTTACCTTTGCTCCCGTGGGGGCCAGTCTGAACCTATTTCATTATAGGCGATCATTGCACTTTGAACTCAATTACATTCAAGTCAATTCCAGATGAAAGAATTAATGGGAATAAAAAATCTCTATAACATAGTATCAGCAACACTTTATACATATGTAAAAATATATTTGTATGTTAGCCCCTTTGCATGTGACAGATCATTCTGCCAGAAATTACATTGTGTACCCACGTCAAGCAGGTTACTGCAGTGGATTTTCTTTTTGCGTGATGGATTCTGCTTGGTTTTGGACATGGATTAGTCTCATTCATTGAGGCTTATCAGCATATTGTCTACCAATGCAGTTTTTTAGCAGATTACATGAAAATCAAATCAATAAGTGACATTAAATATATTAAGATGTATAAATATAATAAGATAGGTGAATTTTTTGGGGTGATTATATTGCTTTCTGCTCCAAAAATCCACAAAAATTCTGCAGTGTGAACTGGGTTATAGTGTTGGGTTTTTAGAAATTATTTTGTGAAGTCTTTTTGTAATTATATGTTGCAATATACGGTCATTTAAAGCAGTGTTTCCTAACTTCAGTCCTCAAGACCCAACAAAAGTTTATGTTTTCAGGATCTCCCACAATCAATGGCAATAATTTATCATCTGTTCAATACCAAGGAAATTCTGAAAATGTTAACCCGTTTGGTGGGTCTTGAGGACTGGAGTTGAGAAACACTGATTTAAACTCAGCAGTATATGTGGACCCAAGGAGCCATATTCTTGGGCCCCATAAATGGAAAACACCATTGATTTATGAAAAAACATCTCATTTTAATAATACAGTGAGCAGCAGCCAATGTAAATTAATGATCTTTGAAGTGAAGCCATTGTGATGTGATTTTGAAGATGCGTTTCCATCAGCTCCAGCTGTTATGACATCATTTTATGGGGGGTAACTGAGGCGAGGAGTCATACAGCAAGAAACACATGCATTTTCAGGCCCATGTATGTAGCAAAATTAATCAATGCTTGATTTGGATTTTAAAAAGGAAATATTTCAAAGATACAAAAGTTCCCATTTTGGAAATCATTTTGGGCTTCTACACAACCACACAAAAATGACATAGCTTTTAATTATGGTTTGTAACCACAAAGCTATTGTGTAATACACTGAATCATCATTTTCTCCCGATTTGCAGAGTTTTAATCTCTGTGGCATTAAACAAAGAGAAGTAAATGAATCAGTAATTTAATTACTTTGAATGCTGCCCAAAGTTCAGCATAGATTCACTGCTGTATTTGTTAAGTTCAATATGAAGCATTTTCAGAGGAAACAAGATTTACTCATGGCTTGTCCTACGTGGGATAATGCCAAGTGCCTCGTCTCCTGTATGTGCCCTACTCCTCATCCCCCACCAGTGTATTGTCATACCATGATCAAATAAATCAACAGTACCTAACTTAAAGGGGTTGGTTCACTATAAGGATTGTTTTTTATGTTAAAGATCTTGCAAAAACAAGTCACTTTGCGATATGTGTCCATTAGCAGTGTCCTAGATATCCCCTCTTGTATGGGCTGCATCTCCTTAGGTCGCTATAGCTACAGACGTGTTCAATCTTTACTGATAGGCTTCCAGCGCTGGTCACTATAGCTACAGACCTGGTGTCCTCAGCAGATCGTCACTACAGGCCAGTAGAAGCCAGTAAGGCCAGTAAACACGCCCCTGGATTAAAAAATTTAACCGAGAAAACAGGACTGAGCTAAGATGAATTGATGTAGTGAGAAAACCCCTTTAATCAAAATAAGACACTGATGCAAGAATGCTAAAAAGTGTTTATACCACCATATAATGCAAGAATTAGATAAACAGAAAACCGCTTAAGTAGCAGTGCCACACAAAACTCAAGTCAATACAACCACACAAATAAAGTTATGTAATAAAGATAAAAATCTCTGAAACACAATCCTATACAAGTAATATTAAGACTTTACTGTAACTGTCTGGAGGTGGATCCTCTGGACCACCGCAGGCGATGGCGTAAGCCCACACCAGGGAGTGGAATCTAAGTGGGTCCTGGTATTCACCCGAGCCCGCCCCAAAAGGGGATGGACTTGCTGCCCGGGGGGAGTCACCAGGTCACTACCACTGGGGGGGTTGCCTGCGGTGGTGGCCAAGGGTAGGCGAGGTACAGAATCGGCAGTCAGGTCGTAGTCGGGGACAGGCAAGAAGGTCAGGGCAGACGGCTGGGGGTTCGTGAACGTAGACAGGCAGAAGGTCAGGGCAGGCGGCAAGGATCGTGGTCGATAAACGTAAGCAAAAGGGTTCGGTACATGGTAGGCAAGACAAGGCTTTCTGGAACGCTTTCCCCAAAAGGCATGTGCACTAAAGATCCGGCAAAGGCCACTGGGAAGAGGCTGGGTTTAAAAAAGGAGCAGTGCCCGGAATGGCCAATTTCCGGCGCCCCTGTCCCCTTTTAAAACTCAGGGCTGCCGGCGCGCGCGCTCCCTAAGGGGCGGCGCCGCACACGCCGGGGGACCGAGACGGACGGGGCAGGAGCGAGGCCGGGTAAGTCACTGGGGACCCGGGCAGCGGGATGAGCATACCCCCGGGCCGAGGTGCAGGACGGGGCGCCGCTTCAGAGTCGGGGGACGGATGCGCCTGCGACCCGGGAGGGGTTGAAGGGGGATCCGGACATTTACAATGTTTTATTATTATGAAAGGAAAAAAAAAAAAAAAAAAAAAAAACTTAAATGAATTAATATTTTTATTAACTGGGGGGATCACTATACATTCATATAGTAATAATAATAATCTTTATTCATATAGCGTAGCGCCAACATATTTCCCCAGCGCTTCAATTTATTATATACCACCCATTTTACAACACTGTAATAGAAAATGCATTCACTTAAGTATAGACTTCTTGTCATAAAACGACTGCAATCGATATTTGGAAATATCCATGTCACATTACATCCAGGGCACAGTGCAGTGTGTGTGGATAAGACAGCTTCCTTCTTCACCCTCCACCACTGCTTGCTACCACCCACATTATGTTTTGCCTTCCTGTACAGCGCTTCAATGTGGGCACTGACTGTGCACAGGGCTTCTCCCCGTACTGGTGGTGCATTTGGGGCTCATTTTCCTTAACCACCCTACGACTGGTAAGTTCAGTGCACCGAGTGTCATGTTGTCATCCAACCACATGGTGGCTGTATTTTGGTTGCAAACCCCAACAAGGGACATATTAAGGTATATATATTAGCTATGTACAGTATATATACCAATGGCATCTCAAATTTTTGGTGCTTTTCAACGGTTTTAGTTGGGAACAAAGGGCAGATAACAGAATGCCAGGATATCACCATCAAACTTTAGTACATCCCTATGACGCTTTATTTAGGTGATACAGATGCAGGGCTGACTCTAGGGGCCACATGTATGAAAACTGTCTAGGTCTAAAATTCACTTTGTTGCCCATAGTAACCAATCAGAGTGAATGTTAAACCTAGACTGTTTTCATACATGTGGCCCTAGGTGTATATAGGCACTTAAAAAGGAAGGAAAATTAAATCATTCAACCAAATGTGTCTGCATAAATATAAACACAGAGGAATACTAGTCCTTAATACAAGTCTATGAAACAACATTGATAGAAGGACGTGCAGGAAAATATCAATCATGCAATAACCCTCATAAAAAGATGTTAAAAGTGGTTAAAGGGTTTGTCCAGTTAATTTAAAAAAAACTTATACTTACTAATCTTCTCACCTCCATCCCAGTGGTGTCTCTCCTTGGTCTTCTGCTTTTGTTCTACTAGTGATTATTTAATTGCTACTGATTGACTGCAGCGATCTCCTGCTACTGCCTTACTTCATTATTCAGAGTAGTTCACATCTGAGCGCTGATGTAAGGCAATGGCACATGATCACTACAGTCAATCAGCCAGTGCTGGCACAGAGGTGATGAGCTAAGCATGACGCTTTTTCTTCTATTTGTGCACGTTTTCATTTATTATTTTTTAATCAACTGCACAAACCCCGTTAATGCTAGGCCCCTAAAGGGGCCGTTCACACGGCTTATTTGGCCGTGGATTGGCGCCGTACTGCGCGCCGGATTTTCGCTGCAGTACGGCGCCAATCCGTCTGAGTAATTACAGTAATCCACCGTTCTCCTAGAGAACAGTGGATTCCGTCGTTCCTCCCCGCTCAGCGAATCCGCCGGGCGGGGAGAAACTGACATGCACATTATCCAGGCGCAATACGCGCCGTGGATAATGGAAGTCTATGGGGCTGGCGGGTCGTGCCCCCACCCCGCACCCGCACCCACCCCTTATTCAAGCCGGGAAATTGCGGCCAATCGGCTCGAATTTCCGTTTAAATAAGCGTGTAAAACACGGCCAAGAGGAAAACAGACGAAAAACGTGGGAGAGAAGAATTAATATGTAAAATATATTTCAAATGTATATGTGTCGTGTCCCTCAATAATAAGAAATGACTCATAGATCAGTAAAAACCAGGATGATGCAAGTCATCATTGAAGGGTCCCAATCTGGCTCAACGTTCCATTTAACAACTTGTTTTCAGGTTTTGGACCGTGTTCCTATTTAAATGGGGACGGGAAAACCTTATAAAAGATGTTGGAAGCATTAAAATTTAAATTTAAAATTTTTGAGATGTTTTGTGTAAAACCATGCACTTTCTAATTGTATTAATATACTGGTGCCTTCCAATAAACCTTGATAATGGCAGAATTGGAAAAATGCTGCAAGAGTTCCCCTGTAACATTGTTCTCCTGTAATAAATGTTGTATTCAATAGAGACTTTTGGAGACCCGTTCTCAACTTAGGTGCAGGTCCCAGGTGAAACCCAAACCTATCAGTCACATCACTTCCCTTTTGCCATTTTACAAATAAAAAAAATAAAATAATAAAAAATTACACATAATTGGTATCGCCACATCCAAAAAATTCCGATCTATGAAAATATTACATGATTTAACCCATACGCTGAACACTGTAGACGAAAAAAATTCCAAACGGCAAAATTTAGTTTTTTGGGTCATTTCTAGAGATGGGCGAATTTCTCGAAAAATTTGGTTCGCTCACTTCGCGAATTTCCCCACAAAAAATAATTCGTTCCCAATTACAACGCATTTCCCGGTGACGAGCCTGAGGGTGCTGTTTGACGTTGTGCCAAAGTTAATATGCAGAGGGAGCTTGGTTTGGTCTTCATCAAAGTTGTGTTTTGATGAAACCCCACCCGACGCCGCGTTTAGAATCGCTTCCCTATAAAATTCCCCTGGGCACTTTAAAAGGGGAAAATGACCAAAACTGTGGGGGAATTTTGCTGACAAAGTCATGGCAGCGACCCCGCTGGGAAAAAACAAGTGAGGGCTCAGGTGGAACATCAGTGACAGATGTGGAGGGGACGCGGCAGCCCCAGCAGATGAGGTCGGAGTGGCACAATGAATTTGGAGGTGGGCCAAAAAAAAAGGGGTGGCCCCGAATGGGAAAATGACCAGTGGGGTTGATGGATAACAGCGCAGAAGCATGAGGTCAGACAGTGGCACAATGAATTCTTTGAGGTGGGAAAAAAAAGGGGGTAGGGCCCCAGAGTGGCACAAAAGAACAGTTGTAGGGCTGGCGCAGCCACGCAGAGCATGAGGTAGACATGGCAAAAAAAACAGGTGTGTAGGTCACGGCATCAGCATGAGGTCAGACAGTGGCACAATGACACTGTGTGTAGGTCACGGAAGCAGCAGCATGAGGTCAGACAGTGGCACAATGACATTCTGGAGGTGGAAAAAATAGGGTTAGGACACAGAGTGGGACATTGACACAGTGTGTAGGTTGGCAGCAGCCACAGCCAGCAGCATAAGGTCAGACGTGGCACAATGACAGTGTGTGTAGGTTTCCGGCAGCAGCCACAGCGCAGCATGAGGTCAGACAGTGGCACAATCACATTCTGGGGGTTTGGCAAAAAAACAGGAGTAGGCCACAGAGTGGGAAAAATTGACACAGTTTTGTAGGTCACAAGCAGCAGCCACAGCAGCAGCATGGGGTTACAGCAGTGGCACAGTGACAGAGTGTGTAGGTCACTGGCAGCAGCCACAGCAGCAGCATGAGGTCAGACAGTGGCACAATAACACAGTGTGTAGGTCACGGCAGCGGGCAGCATGAGGTAGACAGTGGCACTATGACTTTCTGGAGGTGGCAGAAGAGGAGTAGGCCACAGAGTGGGACAATGATACAGTTTGTAGGTCACAGCAGCAGCAGCATGAGGTCAGACAGTGGCACAATGACATTCTCGAGGTGGCAAAACAGTAGTAGTGTAACGGTCTGGAGGTGAATCCTCTGGACCACCGCAGGCGATGGCGTAAGCCCACACCAGCGAGTGGAATCTAAGTGGGTCCCGGTATTCACCAGAGCCCGCCGCAGCAAGTCCATCCCGCTTTGCTGCATCTCCTTAGGTCGCTATAGCTACAGACCTGTTCAATCTCTACTGATAGGCTTCCAGCGCTGGTCACTATAGCTACAGACCTGGTGTCCTCAGCAGATCGTCACTACAGGCCAGTAGATGCCAGTAAGGCCTGTAAACACGCCCCGGATTAAAAAAATTAAACCGAGGAAAAACAGGGCTGAGCTAAGATTTAATTGATTGTAGTGAGAAAACCCCTTTAATCAAAATAAGACACTGATGCAAGAATGCTAAAAAGTGTTTATACCACCATATAATGCAAGAATTAGATAAACAGAAAACCGCTTAAGTAGCAGTGCCACACAAAACTCAAGTCAATACAACCACACAAATAAAGTTATGTAATAAAGAAAAAAAATTCTTTGAAAAAACAATCCTATACAAGTAAAAATTAAGATTTACTGTAACTGTCTGGAGGTGGATCCTCTGGACCACCGCAGGCGATGGCGTAAGCCCACACCAGGGAGTGGAATCTAAGTGGGTCCCGGTATTCACCAGAGCCTGCTGCAAAGCGGGATGGACTTGCTGCGGCGGGAGTCCACCAGGTCACTACATGGCGGGGCTTGCCTGCGGTGGCGGCCAAAAGGGTAGGCGAGGCACAGAATCGGGAGTCAGGCTCGTGTAGTTGGGGACAGGCAAGAAGGTCAGGGCAGGCGGTGAGTGTTCGCGAACGTAGACAGGCTGAAGGTCTGGGCAGGCGGCAAGGATCGTGGCTCGGTAAACGTTAAGCAAATTGTGTTTCGGTACACGGTAGGCAAGGCAGGCTTTCTGGAACGCTTTCCCAATAGGCATTGAGCACTAAAGATCCGGGTCAAAGGCCTCTGGCAAGATAGTCTGGGCTTACTAAATTAGGCAGCAGTGTCCGCTAATGGGCAATTAACGTGCGCACTGTCCCTTTAATTTCTCAGACTGCGGCGCAGCAGGCGCTCCTAAGGGGCGGTGCCGCGCACGCCGACATTTTTGGGACGAGGACGGATGGGACTGGAGCGTGGCCGGGATCATGTCAGATGGATGGACCGGCGAGTGGTCAGCGGGGATGAGCGTGAGCGTAATGGACCCAGAGAGTTCGGGAAGGGGCGCCGCTCAGGTCGGGCACGGATGCGCCTGTGACCCGGGAACGAGGGTCGACAGGGGCATCCTGTGGACAATACACCCCCCCCCCCTTGGGTCCCCTGCTTTTTTTAGAGTTGGAGAGAATTTCTGATAATTGCTCGCCGGTCAGACTGTTGCTCCTTCGACTCCCACGATTCTTTCCTCTGGGCCAGAACAACCCCTCGCAGTCGTCTTGATATTATTCGTTTCCCCTCTATCCTCTCATACCCATGGCACTTTCTTTTAACCACAAAGACATTAGCGGCATCAGCCACAGATGGAGATGGATTGCCTTTCGAGAAGAAGCAGATTAAGGACCCTGGGGTATTTTTGTGCCGTGACATGGAAAGGATGTTAGGATACGGCATGGATAGAGGGTAAGCCGGAGGAGTTTATAGGCCACGGGTTTATGCGATTAAGGACCTCGAAGGGTTCTACATAGCGGAATCCGTAAATTGTACGGTCACCAGTTTGTAGGAGGAGGTTTTTGTGGGCGGACGTATCTTGGCTGAAAAGCCCACACCTTATTCACCGTGGTTCTGGGTGAGAACGACAGGAGGAGGCTTCTTCTTTTATCTGGCTCAGCGCCTTCATGCGGTTCAGAAGCTCGGAGCAGGGGATTGGCGGGTCAGGAACCAAAACGGTCCCTATGTCCTGGGACCAGAGAGTCTAGCAGATGGGACCTCGGATGAGGATGCTAGCAGGAGAGGTTGGGCGGGGATTGTAAGCCCGTTACAGCAACGTAGCAAGGGATGAGAGGCAACACCTGACGGACATCTGGACTTATAGTGAATTATACAAACATTCCGCACAATGGAAGTAAGTTGGCCCAGTCATTTTGCCTGTGCAAGACTCGAAATGGCGCAGGTAACATCAGAACTTAAATTCTCTATCTCCACCTGGCCATTCGTCACCCCCCCCCCCCCCCCTCCATGAGTGGTGGTAAGCCAGAGGTGAAGTCAGCTTCACATGGCAGGTTTAGCGCAAAAAATAAAAGGCACGCTCTAGAATTCACGAAAACGAAACTGCACCTCCCCCGTCAAGAGATGATTATTGGAGAGGGGGACCGTGTGTCTGTGTTTTGCAGACGAAATAATGTGTCGAAAACACAATAGCTCGGCAGGCGCGGGGCCGAAGGCAGCAGCTGGGCAAGAGACGCGACAAAAAAATGTGCCTATTTTTCCACGCTTAGAAAAATCTCGGTCTTACCACATCACCCACACAACAAGGTATTATCGAACGACAGGGCGGATTAGGGCTCGGGTTACTGAAGTCCAACGCATACTGTGAGACCCTGGGATTGAGTAGGGTCGCATGGGCAGGGGTTGCAAGAGGACCTGCCGGCTATGTGGCGACGGAGCCTTGTTGCGAGCACAGGAGGTACACGCCTGACGAACTCTTTAACGTCCTTAGCGATGGTCCTGCCACCTTTTAGTACCGGGAAATAGCGAGAAACGGTCTTGTGGGCATCCGGGAATGCACCCGGGCACCAGTGAGAGTCGAACGCTATTCAGGGATTAAGCCATACAGAGCGCAGGGCGGAACGTTATGGTTTCTCGGTGGGACGTTTACGGAGGTCAACATGGGGCTGCGGTGATAAGGCGTTTCCGGGGAATTATGTGCTATGGATCGCTTCTTCACCCCACAAGACGGAGGCACGGTCCGACCGAAGGAGGCATCAGCCTTCACGTTTTTCTCGGGAAGGGCGGAGGATAATGAATCCTGAAAATTAAAGCGGGAGTAGAAAAGACCAGACCACCTAGCCTGGCTAGGTTGGATTAAGTCGTCTGGGCAGTTGGAGGTGACTGGAGGTTTTATTGATTACGAGTAGAAACAAATGGAGGCACGGGCCTCTTCCAGCAGATTATTGCCATTCCTTCAAGGGACAGTTTTATGGACTTATTAATTCCAGATCTCCAATGGTTGTAATTCCTCTCCGCCTGTGTGAAAAGGTTTTAGAATAGAATCCACAAGTGACCTGTTTTCCTGTGGGCCCTTTTGCCGTCGAGGGAACTGCTCCAGAGCCCTACCGATGAGGCATATACTTTCATGAGAGAAGGGTTTCGCTGGATGGGTATGGCTGCGACAGGATGGACGCTGGGGCAAAGGCCACGGCCCGAGATCAGTTTTTAGCTGGTCTAGATAAACACTTCCCGGTCGGTCTCGGAAGGCCAGCTACGTGGATGGCCGTCTTCTCGAAGGGCACATTGGGAGTGCCATACCAAGCGTGGAGAATGTGCGAAATAAAACACTGACGGTTAATAGTTGCAGAGAAAGCCCAGGAAAGTTGTTTGGCCCGCAGGCCCCACTGGGCGTGGGCCGCATTGGCAATACCGGCTGATCAACTTGGATGGGTCCATTCCGTTAGCCCTTGGTTCCGAGATAATATAACCAAGGAACGGAAGGCTGACTTGATGTATGAGGCACTTCCCTAATTTGCATACTAAGTAGATTAGCTCGTAGGTAGTAGTTGGAGCGATTGCGTTGGCTATCGCAGAGAATCGAATCGGATAGTCGATAGTCGGCGCCGCTTAGCGATAAGGTTTTTCGATAGTGAGCACTCGATTATGCGCCGATGACCATTATTAAAGTCTTGTTGGAGAGAAGAGAGCTACAACACCTTCATGATACACCACAAACAAGGCTGGAGGAAGCTGAAAATTAACATCAAACAGTCCAAATGGTACGCTGCTAACATTTAGGGCAAACACACTAATAGGTAATAAAAAGTCACAGAAAAAAAGTCATCAGAAATTTACTATCCCTGTCTTGTTCCCAAAGCATGAACCTTAAACCTGCATTCAACCCAACCATAATTAAAAAGTGCAGAAAAAAAAGCAGCTATGACTTTGAAACCCATCATTTTTCTTGAATGGACATTGTAATATCCCTGTCCTGGAACGCTGCATTCGAGGCCCCAAACCTGCATGACCCCCTTATTTAAATATGTGCCGCAAAAAGGAGTCTTTCAACCACCATTTCAGTTGAACTGGACATTGACTATATTGTCCTGGGCCACAGCATTGAGCCCCAACAACCTGCATGGACCCCCAAAATTTAAAAATGACGTAAAAAGGAGTCTTTCAACCACCATTTTTGTTTCGCACTGGACATTGACTATACATGTCCGGGCCACAGCATGAGCCCCAAACCTGCATGACCCCCACATTTAAAAAGTGCCGAAAAAAGGAGTCTTTCAACCACCATTTTAGTTTCACTGGACATTGACTATACCTGTCCTGGGCCACAGCATGAGCCCCAAACCTGCATGACCCCCACATTTAAAAAGTGCCGGAAAAAGGAGTCTTTCAACCACCATTTTAGTTGAACTGGACATTGACTATACCTGTCCTGGGCCACAGCATGACCCAGGGCCGGAGTTACAGTGGGTGCGGTGAAAGCCCAGGCTGGCGTCCGTCATCTATTAACACGCAGGTTAAAATGCCCTGATGACGCAGCAACGAAAACTGTCGTGCTGAAGCAGAGTGCGGAAGCGGAAGTGTGAGAAACTCCAGCCTTCTCTGTACACAGTCAATACCTGGGTAGCGCTTGCCCCTCCGTATGAGTGTGGACCAATTGAGCTTCACTTGGAAATACTGGTGGTTAAACGCTCCTGTTACACCCAGGTGCCCTTTATCTTGGCATTCTTTTTCTCATTTTACTCAACGTGCTGGAGGAAATGGTCTCTGTACTTTGTTCTCTGTCCGTGCTCAATTCTCCATGTCCTCTGAATAACCTACATCTGGTCAAGTTTTCCTGTACCTCCCTTGTACAATTCAGAGGAATTTTTTTAACAGCTATTTTGTACATGCAAGTTTTTTAGTACTTTAATTCTAGAAAACACATTTTTAAAATAGGATGGAATCCCACCATGTCTTTGTTTCTCTTTTTTTCATTGTATTAAATGGGTTGTCTCAATACAGGGATTGCTAGCTATGTTAAAGATCTTGCAAAAACAAGTCATTTTGCAATATGTGTCCATTATGAACAGTGTCCTACCTATTCCTGTTTTCTGGGACAGCACCATCCCTTGAGCCACTATTGACAATTGTGAGGAAACAAATGTTGTTAGGAAGAAACAACATTTATTTTTATATATAGGACCTGTTGTATAGCTGCATTTCAAAGCAAAATGCCCCCAAAATTCAAAGCATGACCCTTGAGGACACTTGGACAACTTTGTGAAGAACAAATGTCTGTTAGAAAACAACATTTTTTTTATTATAGGACCTGTTAGTATTGCTGCATTTCAAAGCAGGCATGACCCAAAAAAATTATAATATGACTTCTCGCAATGTTAAAAATTCGTGAGGTGAATGCCACTTAGAAGGCCAAATTTTGTTCAAAAGGACCCATGGATTATTGCTGTATCTCACAGCTATATGACCACAAAAATTATAATTATGACTACTCAGCCACTATGTAAAAATTGTGAGGGAGATATGCCACTTAAAAAAGCCACATTTCTGTTCAAAGGACCATGTTTATTGCTGTATCTCACAGCTCATGACCCCAAAAAAAATTATAAATTTGACTTTCAGCCACTATTAAAATTGTGAGAGAGAAATGGCACTTAAAAGCCACCATTCTGTTCCAAAGGACCACAATATAGCTGTATCTCACAGCCAACATGACCTCAAAAACCATTGACAATGCGAAAACTTCTAAAGATAAAGTGAGTAAATGGAATACGGTGTTGTCATGGAAACCTTGAGTCTTTTACAGGGTCTCCTCACAGCAAAACAAGCATAAATGAAACTGGTTTGGGAAAAGAGAATAAAAATATGTCAGTAAGAAAATTATCATTTTAAAAAAAAACATTTTTTTTCAAGAGGACCATATTCTGTTAGAAGAGGAATGTGAAGTAGACCGGCACTAATCGGTGACGCTCGGCAATTGGGGCCACAACATCATCAGAGATCCATGCCTGATTCATCTGATGAAGTCAAACAAGCCAACATTATCTGTGGAAAGCCGGATGCGATATTTGTCTGTAATTACTCCTACGCTGTGGCTGAAGGTCCGATCAGATATGACGCTGGCTGCTGGGCAGGACCACCTCTATGGCGTGGCGAGTGAGCTCGGGACATTTCGCTCACCATTTTGGATACCCAGAAGTCTATTGGGTCAGGAACACATCCAAAAACATCGGTGTTGGAAGCAGATAGTCGTGCACATGATCTTAAGTGGTCTCTGTGTGTTGTATGTGTGCCCCTGCATTGCATGCGTTGGTGGGGGTTGGTGCGATAACAATAGTTTGCCAGAGGTCACCCATTAGGCTTCTGGCCACCTATGCCTGCTGCTGCGCTACGGGCTATTGGCACTCTACTGCTGTCACGCCGATGATGTTTGTTCCACCTTGACCATTTGGGGACGTGAAGCAGGACGCAACAGATGTCTGCCAGTTGATTAATCAGCAAGGTCTCCATTTCCTGCATTTTACTCTCTATTTGGGTGGGTGGTAGGAAAGTGCTGAGTTTTGTTTTGTACGGGGAGGCAGGAGGGTGGCCACCCCGTAACTGTTGATCATTTTGATGGCTTAATTGAGAGGATATGTTGGAGGAAATGGAGCATCCAAGCACTCATGTGAGTGATGGAGCCTTGATTTCCCAAGCCTCTGGGTCGAGGGGCACTAGCAAACTGATTCTTCATCATCTTCCTCCTCGCCTCAAATTCACGCCACCTCTTTCCAAGGCAGGGACATCCGGTAACGTCGGTGTCTAGGGAATACCTCCTCCTCCTTCCTCCTCCTCCTCCGCTGCCTCGGACAGCTCAACACAGCCCTGACTTGCATGAGAAGATGCACCCTGTGAGCTGAATGCGCCCTTGCACTAGCTCTGTGACCCCGAAGCCTCTGCCTAATGAAGACCGATGAAATTGTGTAAACTGTCGGGCCTTGTGGATTCTGACGGAGGAGAAAGGCTCCGTGTGTCCGAATCTGTGTCCGTCTCCTCCTCCGTTCGCTAGGAGGGACCTGTTGTTTCAGTTTGTCCAAAGATCTTTCCAGAACTTAGATCACCCCAATGCTCATGCTGACAAGGGCATTGTCCGGAATGACCTTTTGGTGGCTTCTTCAAACTGGAAAGGATGGTTGAAGAGCACTTTCACCTGCCTACACTCTCGGTGGCATAAACACCCCGAGGTCACACCGGCTGCTTGTCAGGGCCTTGTGTCACTTCGTAATGCGTAATGGCATTGCGATGCTGCCACAAATCGCTGGAGCAGGTGTGAGGGTGGAAAATTCCAGAGTATTGCACACGTCAAAACATTGAGACAGTTGAAGGGGAGGCCGAGCTGACGCTGCCAACGCAAGCCAGGGGGACGGGTCGAAAGCTGGGTTGCGAACGGCGGAAGTGCTAATTAGGACTTAGAGCCCCTTCCGTCAGCAGGCCAGTCCAGACCGGGTAGCTCTTTCAGAAATTTCTGGACGACAAGGGGTTCATGACATATGCAGGCAAGGGATGGCTCCAGCCTACCGATATGAGGGCGGCCAGCAGATTTCGCCGTTATCGCACACCACCTTGCCTGGCACAAGGTTCTTGTCACCCAGCCAGCGCTCGGTCTCGTTGCGGAGAGCCGTCCACAGCTCCTGACCTGTGTGTGGACGGTCTCCAAGGCAGATTAATTTCAACACGGCCTGGTGTCTCTGGGCACGTGATGCCACCAGAGGACCTTGGGGGAAAGAACCCTGCACCATCCCTGCGGTTTTGAAGAGCGTGCGCCGAGCCTGAGAGCCACCGTCACCCAGAGACATCACCCAGCTCACCCAATGAGCTGTCACAGAGATATAGCGGCCTTGGCCGTGCTTACTAGTCCATGTGTCGGTGGTTAGATGGACTTTTCCGGACACAGATGCAGACAACGCGCTTGAAATTTTAGATGACACGTGGCTGGCCAGGGCAGGGACGGCTTTTCTGGCAAAGAAATGCCTGCTCGGCATCTGGTATTGGGGGCAGGCGAGGGCCATGACGTGGCGGAACCCATCTGTGTCCACCAGACGGAAAGGCAACATTTCCAAGGCCAAAAGCCTGGCAATGCCGACATTCAGGCTTTTGGCTTTGGGATGGTTTGGGTTGAAGTGTTTCTTCTGCTCCCAAACCTGGAAGACAGAAGGCTGGCTGTTAGACTGGCCGCTGCACGGCGTGCAGGTCATCAAACTGGCGGAAGGAGAAGGGGTAGGATGGGTCTCTGGTGGTGCTGGTGGTACTCGGGCGACGGTGGAGGCTGAAGCGGAGGCTGTTCCCTGATCATGACTCTGAGAGACATGGGCAGCTGAGGAACGCTTGGTGGTGGCGGAGGAGGAGGAGGCGGAGACAGAGGGTGTGACAGTGGTTGGAGGCCCGGCGTCGGTCTGGCCTTTTTTGGCCAAGTGTTCCTCCATTTCAACTCATGCATTCGCTGCATGTGACTAGACATGTTGGTGGTGGTTAACCACTTAAGGTTCTTGCCTCTACTTATGCGTTTACGGCAAAGGCGGCATATGACATCGCTGGGTGAATCAGAGGCTTGCTCAAAGAAGGCCCAGGCTTGAGAGGTCATGGACCTTTTTGACGGCGATAAGCGAGGAGCGGGGTTTGCGCTGACCGTGGCTGGCGGAATCATATCAGCGGACTTCTGAGACCGCCCTCTCCCTTTTTGTGGCGGGACCCGTATTGACACTAAACCATCGTCTTCCTCCTCGTCCACTGATGAAGCCGCTCGCAAGCAAATTCTGCGGAAAAGACCAGGATGGATCCGCAATGTCGTCATCATCATCATCAACACAGGTGACTTGGTCGTCCTGACTTTCTGCATCCAGAAGCTGCGGGCTACAAGCAAGGGGCACTGCAAGGCGTTGCCGACCGCCCGGGATTTTTGCCGATTGACCGGCTTCCTTCACCTCCTCTGATGGCATCAGTAACTGGGCGTCAGAGCAGACTAAATCATCCTCTTGATCTTTTAACATGCCTTCTGACCCCAACCGCATTTTGTCATCAAAGAGGTCTTCAGACAATGGATTATCCACAGTGGTGGGTACACGAGTTGACATTTGGGCTGCTTCATGTTGGACGGATGCTGATGATGCTGATGACGAATTTGTGGCCGTGACTGCAAGGACGAGGAGGTAAGACTGCTAGCTGCAGGTTGCATTAACCATGAAGGACAGATTGGCGGATGTTCGTTACTTAGATTCACAGGGCCCTGACCCAGCGATGGACAGGCCTGACGGTCCTGCAAAATGACGATCCGCTGGCATGCG
>JAODAL010054861.1:0-24351 GCA_025379985.1 Phyllomedusa bahiana | reverse complement strand
GCCGAAGTTTTTTTAAGAATGAATTTTCCTTATCGGTTTGTCCGCCGGCAAAAAGGCCCAACCTCGATCCCGCTAGCTTGTGCAAGATCTTGTCCCTTTGGGACTCCGGGACACTCTCTACTTCGTCCTCTCTCTGGGGTCCCTTATTCTTCCAGCAGTCCTCCAAACTGCCCACATGTATTTTTGTGTTGTCTGTGTCTCTTATTCCTTCTGTCTATGCTGTCATGCTCTCGGTGCCCCAGTTTTTTCTCTAGATGGCACTTCAGACGTTTCTGTGAGTAGGGCTTTTCTCCTCTGCCCAGCCTGCCTTGTATGTCGCTGGCGGATAGACAGGGTTCCCCTTTATCTGCTGCTAACAACTAGAACTAGGGGTGTCAAACTGCGGCCCTGTTTTCATTTTAATATTTCATGCGGGATCAAGACTCTGAACTGATGGATGCGAAATTACCCCAAGTTACTTGCTTTAAACATAATGAGTTTTGAATTTAATTACAAGATAAACATGTTATGTTTTCTGCACATACTGTGTTTTCTTAGAAGTGTGAAGCCAGGGCTGGTTTCAGTTAAAAAGACGGGAGGTGTAAAGGAGGACAAACATGTTCGATGCGTTTTGGATGAGATTTACACAGCGTTTTTGGACACTGCGTCCCTCCAGCTGTTGGAAATTTAATTCCAATCATGCCACTTTTTATGGGATTATAAAAATGCATAAATGGAGTTTAGTTTTCTCAACACTGAGGGCCGCAGTTTGACCCCGTAATTAAAACACTACATCTGAGCTGAGCTTAGAATTGAAACTCTCTTGAACCAACTCAGAACATAAATACCCAGAGCTGACAGGCTTCCTTATAACTGTGTAAATAACGTCCAGCTCCACCCTGGCTCAGGGGACAGTGCAGCCAATCAGCTCTCCTGATTGGCTGCACTGTCCAAAAAAGCTTCGACCATGTTTTGTTCTCCCTTTACAACCTCCCCGTTTTTTTAACTGAAACCACCCTGGTTTCACACTTCTAAGAAAACACAGTATGTGCAAGAAACATAACATGTTATCAGATGTAATTATTCACACAAAATGATGTAAAATGCAAGAAAAGGTTTGGTATCAAGGAGAAAGGAGGTGGGATTTGACCAAGGGAGTAAAAATTTTGTTCTAGAAAGATGGATAGTGGTGAGAGGATGGAGTCGGTGGAGGCTATAATTGGTCTACCAAAGGGTTTTGGTTGGGTTTTCTGGGGAAATTTTAGGAAGAATGTAGAAGACGGGAGTGATAGGGTGGTAGTTAGTGAGGTAGGTAACAGTTTTGGAATCGATATTGTGAAGAGATAGATGTAGTTGTAATTTATCAGAAATGAGTTGACGAATGGAAGGATTAGATCTTGGCTGATGGGAGTGTAGGTGTCGGTATCTGACAAATTCCCGATAGATTTTCTTCTATATAAGCAGATTTGTCCATAACTACCAGGGCACTGCCCTTGTCCGCAGGTTTAATGATGATATCTTGGCTTTCTAAGATCATTAAGGGCGGAGCGTTCTATGGTGAGAGATTGGCAAGGTTATTGAAATGACCTTATTGTATGTCGGGTTTATTAATTTACCTAGATCTTTTCAATAAGGGAGATGAATGTTTTCTATAGGGTGGTTTTTTTTTGTGGGATTAAAGGTGGATTTGGAACGGAGGTGAAATTGGGAGATGGAAAAGGTTGAGGGAGGATTTTGAGTAAAATCTATGGTATGTACCGTGGTATATGGAGTTCTGGAAGTATGTGGTTCTGAAAAATGGGTTTTAAGTCTAATAGTTCTATAGGAATCGTTAAAGGGTCTTCTTAAAGGGTGAAAAAGGGTCAAAGGGGGTGGTGGGGCAAAAGGATAGACCTTTATTGAGTACAGTCCATTTCTAATGGGCTAAGATTACGTGAAGAAATTTTTAAATACTAGGGGACTCCACCTGGGAACGGGGTCTGTATGCGTCCTAGTGTCAAGTCTCCGCCTCCCCCGCGTTTGTATATGGTCGTCTGTGGTTGGGCTGATATGGACGTCGACGGCCTAAAAAAAGGCCCGTTTGAAAGATGGGGGACCATTCCTGTGGGAACTAGTAGACTGGGTTTGTGCGATATGGGCGATAGCGTGTCGTGAGGATGAGGAAATCTTGCCATTTGTTTACTTGATCGTTCAGATAATCTTCAGTATCACATAAAAAATTTATCACGTTCTTTGTTTCGTTGGTTTGCTCGGAAGTCAGCGATGTTCTTATCAATACGTTTCTTGATAGTAGTCCAAATTCTCTAGTGGTGGAGGTACTGATTGTTGTTCAATGTATGTGATTCGTGCGGAAGAATCCGCTAGTTTTCGTTTGTAGTGTTTCGATTGTAAGCAATATCAGTCAAAAGAACACTTGTTAAGTTTTATTCTTGAATTTTTAGGCAGTAATCGGGATCTTCACTAAAGATTGTAGGTTTTTAAAGGGGGCTTTAAGCCTCGTGGGATCCTTTGGACCCTATAATATTCTGTGAGAGTTGCACAATGTAATTGAGGCTGTATGCTTACGAAGTTCCTTCTCGTAATCCCTCCACCTGGCTCAGGGGGCAGTGCAGCCAGCTCTCCTGATTGTCTGCACTGTCCAAAACCGCTTCGAACATGTTTGTTCTCCTTTACACCTCCCGTCTTTTTAACTGAAACCAGCCCTGTTTCACACTTGTAAGAAAACACGTATGTGCAGAAAACATAACATGTTTATCAGATGAATTTTCACACCTAATTTTAAAGCAAGTAACTGGGGAAGTTTTTCCCCCATCCCCACGTTCAGAGTCCCTTTACCCAATGAAATATAAAATAAAACAACACATTTCCCCCTTGGGGAAAATGCATTTGACCAATAATATAATCTTTATTTATATAGCCCAAATATTCCCCAGCACTTTACAAATTTTAAAGGTATAAGACAGACAAGGAAAAAAAACATTACACAGTAAAAAGTATACAGATAACACGAGGTGAGGGGCCTGCTCCCAAAAGCTTAAATCTTTTTGGTGTGTGGGGGAGACAAAGGTTGGAAAATGCTCAGTTTCAATGGTCCAGCCATGTTCAAAATATGGGGTATTTTTTTATAACTATAAGCATGCAACCACTTAAGTAATAGAAAGGGAAGGGTTTTCAGGGTAAAGGGCGCAAAACCAAAATTGTAGCAATAAAGGTAAACACCGGGCCCCCACCAAAATTTTATCAAGTAGTGAAAAATTTTTTTACAACGTGAATAGTATTATGTCAGTTTACTCCAAAACTAGAAAATGATTAATTCGATTTCTGCACAAAATTTAGAATGGAATAGTATGGTGGTTGGAGGTAGATGTCACTGGTGACTTTTGGCCAAAAAGCCTTTTTTCCAAAAACATCTAGGGGAATATAAATACAAGATAGCATCTATTGGCATAAAATAAGTGGAAAAAGGAAATAAAGTAAAAATGAAGAAAGGGGAAAAGAAAAAGAGGGGGCCAAAGAGAAAAGAAGGGGGTGAGAGAAAAGGAAAAGGAAGAAAAAATAAAAAAAGGAAAAAAGAAAGAAGGTAGAAGGGGAAAAAAAAAAGGGGAAAAGGAGGGCAAGAAGGAAAAGGTGACAGGGGGTAAAACAATAAAAAAATACCGAATGGGTGGAAATAAGTAATAATAAGCACCAGTAGCGACAAAAAGTTTGAATATAAAGGCGGGAAAATGAAAAGGAAGAGATAATATAATAAGTGGACTATTAGAAATGGTAGAGGGAGGTTGAAAATGGCAAAAGAATTTCCTCAAAAGTAAGGGGAAATCCGTAGGGCGGTGGAGCTGAGGAGATAAATGCAATCGTGATAAAAATGAGGGAAAGAGGATGGTGGGAAAAAAAGGGTAAGGAGGGGAAATGGAAAAAAACCTAGCGCCCGGGGGGGAGATCCGGGAAAAACGTCCATGGGTAAGGGGGCCGCGCCCTGTAGAAAGACCGGGGGGCCTTAAAAAGGGGTCAGCGCGGGGGGCAGGAGGGCCGGCATGGCGGAATGACAAAAAGCTAAATGGGTAAAGGGCAAAAAGGGAGTGAAGACTGAGCTGGGCGGGAATTCGCGCATGCGCACAAGAGCGAAAACGGCTGGAAATAGAGACTATGAAGAGAAAGAAATAAATGGAAAACAGAAGTAAGAGAGTGTAGGGTAGAATAACGGGGGAAAGGAGGTAAGAGGAGAGAGATTGCAGCAAAGGTATATATCAAAAAAAAAGTAAAAGGAAGGATAGGAAGAAATAAAGAAAATCTGGAATAAAATAAATTTAAAAAAAAAAAAAAAGAATTAGAAGAAGGGGGGGAAAAGAGGAAAAGCAGAAAATGGTGATGTAAACAGGGGAGGTGATATATGCCAGAAAGGATAAGGGAAACAGGGAGCGGATAAAAAGAGAACTATATAGAAGTAGAAAATTTATCACGTTTTCTTTTTTTCGTTGGGAGCTCGGAAATCAGGTGTTCTTATCAAAAAGTTTTTTGATAGTAGTCCATTCTCTAGTGGTGTGGAGGTTTCTGAGTTGTTTGTTCAATGGATGTGATTCGTCGGAAAAATCCCCCATTTCGTTTGTATGTTTTGATTGTAAGCAATATCAGGTCAAAAGAACACTTGTTAAGTATATTCTTGGATTTTAGGCAGTAATCGGGATCTTCACTAAAGATTGTAGGTTTAAGGTGGCTTCTAAGGCCTCGTGGGATCCTTTGGACCCTATAATATTCTGTGAGAGTTGCACAATGTAATTGATGGGCTGTATGCTTACGAAGTTCCTTCTCGTAATCTCTCCACCCTGGCTCAGGGGACAGTGCAGCCAGCTCTCCTGATTGTCTGCACTGTCCAAAAACGCTTCGAACATGTTTGTTCTCCTTTACACCTCCCGTCTTTTTAACTGAAACCAGCCCTGGTTTCACACTTGTAAGAAAACACAGTATGTGCAGAAAACATAACATGTTTATCAGATGTAATTATTCACACACTCATGATGTTTAAAGCAAGTAACTTGGGGTAAGTTTCAGCATCCATCACGTTCAGAGTCCTTGATCCCACATGAAATATAACATGAAAACAACACATTCCACCTTGGGAAAACTGCATTTGACCAATAATAATAATCTTTATTTATATAGCGCCAACATATTCCGCAGCACTTTAAAATTTAGAGGGTATAAGTACAGACAAGGAAAACAAACATTACACAGTAAAAAGCTACTTACAGATCAGACACGAGGTGTGAGGGTCCCGCTCCCAAGAGCTTACAATCTATTAGGGTGTGTGGGTGAGACAAAGGTTGAGAAGTGCTCAGTTTGCAATGGTCCAGCTATGTCACATAAATATGGGGTAGTTTACACAAAAAATGGATGAACCTGCCACCCAGACCATACAACTTTATACAGATAAGTGCCTGTGAGTGCCCAAGTGCAGGAAGTGAAAAATGAGTATGACAGAAATTGGGGGGGTTAACGATTAGGGATCTTGGTAGGCCTGCCTAAAAAAAATGAGTTTTCAGAGCACACTTAAAACTATGAAGGTTGTGAGTGTGCCTGATCATATGGGGTAACATGTTCCAGATAACAAGTGCAGCACGTCCAAAATTTTGGAGACAGGTATGGGAGGTTCGGATGAGAGAGGCGTGTAATTTCAGATCATCAGCAGAGCGCAGAGAACGGGTAGGGTGGTAGACAGAGATGAGGGAGGATATGTAGGGAGGAGCAGCACTGTGGAGAGCTTTATGGGTGAGAGTGATGAGTTTATGTTGTATTCTGTAATGAATGGGCAACCAGTGCAGTGATTGACACAGGGTAGAGGCATCAGTGTAACGGCTGGAGAGAATTATGAGCCTGGCTGCTGCATTCAGGACAAATTGGAGAGGGGAAAGTTTGCAGAGAGGGAGACCGATAAGTAAGGCGCTTCAGTACTCAAGACGAGAAAGAATAAGAGCAACAGTAAGAGTCTGGGTTGTTTCCACAGTGAGAAAAGGACAGATTCTGGAGATGTTCTTGAGGTGCAGGTGACAGAATCGGGTAAGTGATTGTATGTAGGGAGTGAAGGACAGATCAGAATCTAGTATAACCCCCAGACAGCGGGCCTGCTGCCTAGGAGTTATGGTAGTACCACACACTGAGACAGAAATAGGAGAGGGGGTTAGTAGAAGGTGGGATGACTATAAGTTCAGTTAGTTTTATTGAGGTTTAGTTTGAGATAGAGAGAGGACATGATGTCAGAGACAGCAGACAGACAGTCACTGGTGTTTTGTAGCAGAACGGGAGTGATGTTACGGGAAGAGGTGTATAGTTGAGTGTCATCAGCATAGAGATGGTACTGGAAGCCAAATCTGCTGATGGTTTATCCAGTGGGGGCTGTGTAGATTGAGAAGAAGAGAGGACCTAGAACTGATCCCTGAGGAACCCCAACATTGAAAGGAAGAGCGGAGGAGGTAGAACCTGAAAATGAGACACTGAAGGGCGGTCAGAGAGGTAGGATGAGAACCAAGAGAGAGCAGTGTCCTGGATGTCGATGGCACTGAGTATGCTGAGGAGGAGATGGACAGTGTCAAACACTGCAGAGAGATCCAGGAGAAGCAACAATGAGTAGTTGCCCTGAGATTTTGCAGTTAGGAGATCATTTGAAAATTTTGCTACAGCAGATTCTGTGGAGTGTCAAGTGCGAAAACTCGATTGCAAAGGTTCAAGAAGAGAGTTTGCAGAGAGATAGCGGGTTAGGTGAGAGTAGACCAAGCGTTCCAGGAGTTTAGAGATGAAGGGCAGGTTAGAGACTGGTTGGTAATTGGCAGCGCAGGACGGGTCCAGAGTGGGCTTTTTTAGTAAAGGTGTTATAGCAGCGTGTTTAAAGGCAAAGGGAAGATCCCAGTGGAGAGAGAGAAGTTGAAGATTGTAGTTAGATAGGAGAGAATAGCTGGGGAAATAGACTGGACAAGGTGGGAGGGAATGGGATCACTAGAGCAGGTAGTGGGGCGAGCAGACAGGAGAAGCCTAAACACTTCTTCTGTCGTCGGGTCAAGAGCTGAGAGCAAACTAGAGGACATGGGGGGAGGGACAGGATGGGTATTATTTGGGAATTCTGATGCAATGTTTTGCTGAATACTGTCGATTTTGTCTTTGAAGTGAGTGGCCAGTAGTCCCTGGCGCCGCCGCTAACCGCCGCCGCCGATCGTTAGGGTCCTAAGCCGGTACCAGTCGCTAAGCTATCGGCTTAGGACCTTGGCGACGGCAGCGGTGGCGGGACTAACTGTATGTGCGTCCGCCGGACGCACATACAGTTAGATGCTTTGGCGGAGCAGAGAGCTCTGCAGAGTACTAGGAAGCCGCAGGCAGGATGCGGCTCTGTGCGCGCCTGTGCTGTGCGCACCGAGTGAGCGTCACACCGCTGAAGAAAAAAAACCGGGAGCAGCGACAGCGGCAGGGAGCGAGGTCAGGTGAGTGTGGTTAGTTTCTTACTTTTAATTGTCTCTATTCATTTTGGGGGCCTATTATCTACTTATATATATGCAGGGGGGCTATTATCTACTTATATATGTGCAGGGGAGCTATTATCTACTTATATATGTGCAGGGGGGGCTATTATCTACTTATATATGTGCAGGGGGGCTATTATCTACTTATATATGTGCAGGGGGGCTATTATCTACTTATATATGTGCAGGGGGGGCTATTATCTACTTATATATGTGCAGGGGGGCTATTATCTACTTATATATGTGCAGGGGGGTTATTATCTACTTATATATGTGCAGGGGGGGCTATTATCTACTTATATGTGCAGGGGGGCTATTATCTACTTTTATATGTGCAGGGGAGAGCTATTATCTACTTATATGTGCAGGGGGGCTATTATCTACTTATATATGTGCAGGGGGGGCTATTATCTACTTATATATGTGCAGGGGGAGCTATTATCTACTTTTATATGTGCAGGGGGGGCTATTATCTACTTATATATGTGCAGGGGGGCTATTATCTACTTTTATATGTGCAGGGAAGAGCTATTATCTACTTTTATATGTGCAGGGGGGAGCTATTATCTACTTATATATGTGCAGGGAGGAGCTATAATCTACCTATATATGTGCTGTGAGGCCTATAAGCTACCTATATATACACGTGCTGTGGGGCCTATAAGCTATCTATATACCTGCTGGGGGACCTATAAGCTATCTATATACCTGCTGGGGGGACATATAACCTACCCATGTGTGCTGGGGGACCTAAATCTGCCTATATACCTACTGGGGATCCATAACCTGCCCATATACCTGCTGGGGGATCCATAACCCGCCCATATACCTGCTGGGGGATCCATAACCTGCCCATATACCTGCTGGGGGATCCATAACCTGCCTATATACCTGCTAGGGGACCCATAACCTGCCCATATACCTGCTGGGGGACCCATAACCTGCCCATATACCTGCTAGGGGACCCATAACCTGCCCATATACCTGCTGGGGGATCCATAACCTGCCTATATACCTGCTGGGGGACATGTAAACTACACACCTACCGGGAGACATATAAAGTATATAACCACCTACTGGGGGACATATAACTTACTGGGGGACACTGTTACTTTCACTAGGGGCACATAATTTACTGCGTTGTGAAGTCGCTAATAGTCGTTAAGCCGGTTGTTAAGGCCTCAAGACAAGTCAGTTGATAAGAGTTAGCAATCGACTCCGCGGACTCCAGTCGGTTGTTAAGCCAGTTGTTAAGGCCTCAAGTCGATTGATAAGACCTTAGCAATCGACTCCGGGGACTAGTGGCCAGGTCTTCAGCATAGAGGTCAGTGACCGGGGCCTGAGCTTTAGGCCTGAGGAGGGAGTGGAAGGTGTTAAACAGTCGTTTAGGGTTGTTGTGCAATGTTGAGATGAGGGAGGTGAAATATTTTTGTTTGGTGCAGTGAAAGGCAGTGTGGTAAGTCCTGAGCATGAATTTATAGTGGAGAAAGTCTGCAGGTAGCTCAGCACACCTGGAGCATCGCTGCAGGAAGCGAGTCTGAGGTGTCTGCCAAGGCTGCTGGCGTCTGACTCTGGCCGCGCATTGTGTGAGTGGTGCCAATATGTCCAGGGCTTACTGTCGCTTTTTGCGGCGCTCCAATTGGTCCAGAAGCTGCAATGACACCTTCGCTCTTCCTCGGTTCTCATTCTAGACTGATGGTCCTCCTGTACATAGATGCACCCTCATGCTTGGCACTCGACCCTCCGCTCAAACTTCACCTCCAGCCACCTGATCTCAGGTCAGGAAGCTCCTCATCATGGACAGCTAAACTCTTCCATAATTTTTCCCTACTGGGAACTGCCGGGCTTCTCTGTGGTATGGCTCCTCTCGTCAGCCATACTTGCCACCAACTCAAGTATTGCTCTCACTTTCTGTGTTCTCCTTTTATCTCTAGCACCTCCCAAGGGCAGAGCTACTCTCTGCAATATTCTGTGTTGTCTCAGGTCCGACTGGTCACTCCTAGACAGGAAACCCTTGGCACCTTTTTGCTTTGACACTCCTTTCCTCCCCAACAAGAAACTTCTGGCATATCGTTGCCTGGCAGCGTCCCTCTTATTTACCACCACATGCCATCTTGTGGTCTTCTCACACACTGGCCACTCTGTACAACCACTCCGCTGGGTGTCTTCACCAGGGCTTCCTCTCCCGACTAGCCTCTGGTCTACTCCTTTCCCCAGCTTTTCCTAGCTCTCAGTCCAGCCACAGTTTGTCAATATCAGGCCCACACTGCAGGCTACTCACTGTGTCACTCTGTCGACACCTCTACTCCACCAGGGCCTCAATAAAAGTCCTTTAACTGTTTCTCCACATGGTGCCCACACTTTGCTCTTGTCCCACATCACTAGTACTACAGCGGCACACCTGGGGTGAGGAGACTACCTCTCCCACCATGCAATGTTCTTGTTTTTGTCTTATCCACCACGCAATCCTGCCAACTACGCCAAGATGTGCAATGCAGGGCATGGGTGGATGATGAGTGCAGTAGTAGCAGTGGTGTTGTGCACTGGCGATAGAATAACTGACAACAGACAACTTATCCAGGGATAACTTCAGGCTACTCAAGGCACTGGTACTTGTGGATGATACAGACATTTAGTCAAGGCACTTTTCACTTTAGCACATCTCAGACACTCCTATCTTCAAGCGACAATCCTGACAACTTCCCTCTTATCCTACCCAGTACAGCCGTGCAAGGATGCTAGCACTGGTGCTGACCCCCATCCTAGTTCCAGCTGTACAAGGTGCTGGCGCCTGGTGACTCTGGACACTTTCTACTTGGTCCTTTCATTCTGCTCCCTTACTCTTCCTCAAACTGCCCACTTGTAGTATTGTGTTGTCTGTCTCTCTTCCTCTGTGTCAGTGCTGTCATGATCTCTGTTCTCTGCCCCTTGCTCCTCAGTTCTTAGTCTAGTTGACACTTCAGAAGTTTCTGTGAGTAGGGCTGTTCTCACTAGACAACTAGAAATATATAGACACTCAGCACTGAGCTGAGCTTGGAACTGAAACTCTCTGGAACCAACTCAGAATGTAAAGATAACTAACCCAGAGCTGACAGGCTCTTCCTTATAACTGTGTACAGCTCCACCCCTGTCAACTCTCCTAATTGGCTGCACTGTTCCTAATAGCCCCAGCTCTCTCGCCCTCTCTCTCGATATATCTCTATACTGCTTAACAAGAAAATCTTAAAGGGGTTTTATCGTTACAAAGATCATGTCTCAGATTATGGGGACAGTAAAAATAAGCACTTTTGTAATTGGGTTGCATTACCTCTGTCACTTGGTTTAGCAGGTATGAGCATCTCTGTAAATCTGTCTTCTATTTCTGCTGTTGTTGGTCAGAACGCCCCCCTGGTCGATTCTCGCACCCTAGACACGCCCCCTGCACTGTGATTGGCTGGCTGACATTTCATTCAGCCTGTTGGGATACGACCCTAGACAGGAAACGCCCCGGCCACGCCCCCTGCGCTGTGATTGGCTGCCTGCACACTCTGTGTTTACTCCCCTCTGAGCTGTTAAAATCGATAGTGAAACCAAGGTCTGCTGGCTCTATGTACATCTCCCAGCTTTAGGGTCAATGTTCTGGGCAATTTCTGGCTGTTTAAGGGGCTTTTGCCAAGAGGTTGATTAACCTCCTCACAGATCCAGTCCTTAAGCTGCTACTTGGAAAAGAAGGCGTTCTGTTCCTCAGATCGAATGCAAGCCCCGCCTCCTTATGATGTCATCACCTGTAGTGTATAACATAAGGATTCAATACTGTGTCTGTATAAGCTGCTAGTGTGGTGCAGAGCTTAGGTGATCAGGTCTGCAAGACAGAGGTTTGGGAGTTTAAGCTCCATCAGTAGTTTGTTTTGTTTTTCTTTAAAATTTGTACACATATGTAAAGATATGAAAATATATGTGTAGACATCTATAATTTTATTCATATACACACACAAAGCTCCCCTATATAGTGTCCTATCCTTGCAGTCACACCAAGCACTTCCAACATATGTGATACAATGCATATATTCTGGGGGATGAGACATGATATAGGGGAGCCCTGTATGTGTATACTGTATATATCATTATAGAGATTAACATATATATTTTAGGTCTCTCTAGATGTGTGTAGAATGTAGGGGGGGGGGGAATATACCCTGTGAGGGACTAGAACTCCAAACCCCTTCGTTGTAAAAGCAATAGTTTACCACTGCTCTCTCTACCTCTGCACCACCAGCCCAAGTTAGTTACAAGCTGAGCAGGGCCTTCTCCCAAAGCTGATTTGCTTCTCCCCCCCATTGTTTTCACTCACATGTCACTGACAGGAAGCAGAGATCTTTACTTGAAGCTGACATTTGTAGTTGAGTAAAGATCTCTGCCTGTTGTCAGTACAATTTGGATGAACACCACTAGAAGTAACAGCTGCTGGCTTTCAGTTGTGTGTAAACTAAGACATATGACAGGTGCCTGCTGGAGTTTGGAGCCTCAAGGCTGCAGACATAAGCAGGCAGGAGGCTACAGAGCTGTTATATCCAGACAACCTTCTGCATCCCCTGCTTTAAACAAAATGATGATGTCACAGTTCTTCAGTGAGGGGAGACACGCCTCCTGGGAGGAGAGACACTGCTGCTGACAGGAGAGACACGCCTCTGGATTTCAAACTCAATCTGAGAAAATTAGCTGAACAGCCCGAACAGCTCAGACGATAACACCCCTTTAAATCCACGCCAAAATCCATTCACAAAGTCTTATTGACTTCAGTAGTACATTTTACGCCATCTTCCAAGTGAAATATGGCGGATTATTGTACATGTTGCAAGCTTTATGAAAAAACAACGGTTTTCAAAAGCCAACTTTAGAAAATCGAGCTGTATAGACTATACAGTAGCTCGGATTTTCAATTGAGGTCTATGATTTTACAGTCGGTTTTTGATGGATTTGAAAATGAAATCTGCTTCAAAAACCATCTCAAATACCATGTCACGTAGACAGGGCCGTTCCTAGAGGCGGGCGATCGTCCGGGGCGCCAAGGCTCCCCTCACCTGAGGGGGGCGCCGCCCGCCTCGCCCGCCCCGCGGTTAGCCTCTGTCTTTGCCGGCAGCTGCATACACTTCATGCAGCTGCCGATACAGGGAGGGGGCAGGACTGATCGCTCCCCTCCTGCCTCCTCCACTGTATCAGCGCTCAGTCAGCGTGCTGATACATACACAGCAGCGTCTCACCACGCCCCCTGCGACGCTCAGTCTCGGCTCCTGTCCGTCCCAGGAGACCCCGGGAGCTGAGTGTAAGTGGCGTGATGACGTCACGCCGCTTACACTCAACCCCAGCTCCCGGGACCTGGACACGCTGCGGGGCTCCTGGAAAGGTAAGTACGTTTTTATTATTTTAAAATCCTTAGCTACAGGGGACACTGGCTACAAGGGGGCCACTGGCTACAGGGGGTAACTGGCTACAAGGGGGACACTGGCTACAGGGACACTGGCTTCAGGGGATACTGGCTACAGGGGACACTGGCTACAAGGGGGACACTGGCTACAGGGGGCAACTGGCTACAAGGGGGATACTGGCTACAGGGGGACACTGGCTACAGAGGGGCCACTGGCTACAGGGGGGACAATGGCTACAGGGGGGACACTGGCTACAGGGGGCAACTGGCTACAAGGGGGAAGCTGGATACAGGGGGCAACTGGCTACAAGGGGGCCACTGGCTGCAGGGGGCCAATGGCTACAAGGGGGACACTGGCTACAAGGGGGACACTGGCTATAGGGGGACATGGCTATAAGGGGGACACTGGCTACAGGGGGCACACTGGCTACAGGGGCCAAACTGGCTACAAGGGGGGCACTGGCTACAAGGGGACAATGGCTACAGGGGGACACTGGCTACAAGGGGGACACTGGCTACAGGGGGCAACTGGCTACAAGGTGGCCACTAGCTACAGGGGGTCACTGGCTACAGGGGGCCACTGGCTACAAGGGGGACACTGGATACAGGGGGCAACTGGCTACAAGGGGACCACTGGCTGCAGGGGCCAATGACTACAAAGGGGACACTGGCTACAAGGGGGACACTGGCTATAAAGGGGACACTGGCTACATGGGGCACACTGGCTACAGGGGCCAAACTGGCTACAAGGGGGGCACTGGCTACAAGGGGACAATGGCTACAGGGGGACACTGGCTCCAAGGGCACAATGGCTATAGGGGGACAATGGCTACAGGGGGACACTGGCTGCAGGGGGACACTGGCTACGGGGGCAACTGGCTACGGGGCAACCATCATGGCTACAGGGGCGACTATCATGGCTACAGGGGCAACTATAATGGCTACAGGGGCAACTATCATGGCTGCTGGGATTACTATCTGGTTACAGGGGGGTATTACAAGGCAACAGGGGCAACTATCTTGGCTACTGGGGCTACTGTCTGGTTACAGTTGGGTATTACATGGCTACAGAGGGCAGTTATCTGGTGAAGCACTGTGTTGCATTGTGGCGCATTATTTTACAGGGAGGGGGGGGGGGGGGGGCGGAATTTCTTCACCTCGCCCTGAGTGCAATTTAGCCTAGGAACGGCCCTGCATGTAGACAATATCCTTTATGTACCAACCATACTTAGTATTTCTGAATGAGTGAATATGGCTGTTGTAGCTTTGTTGTATTTATACTTCATTACTATGACTCACAGCATTAGTATTTCTTAAACCAGTACTATAATAATTTGGTATGTCTGTATGACTGTCTACACACAAATTTTCTCTGGAATGTGATGTCACCAGAGTGTCAGACAATGTAACATAAAATAGAAAAAAACTCAGCTATATTCAAAACTTCTGAAAGAATGCAATACAGGCAGATAGACCTGTGTTACAGGAACAGTGGACGTTTAAATAAAACCACCCAGAATAAACAAAGATCTGGAAAATGTAGACATACTAAAGTATCATGTATTGTTATTTTGGCTTGAATTTTCCATTGACTACCAGGCAACTGAGTGATATATCCCTGGACAACAAGGACTAGATACTAAGGGCGACATGTAAGAACAGGGCTGCAGCAGTATTCTGATGTCCTTTCAGCCCAATAACTGTCACAGCCCTATTCTCTATATGTATGAGCAGGCGCACTCCAAAATTAGGCGCTTTTTGAGGCGCCCACAGCACTTTATAATGCATCCTAGATGTGGAGGAGTTCTGAGGGCGTCACACCACAACCGTATGCTTCTACACATTTATGACTGGAGGAGGGCAAAACTAGGGGCCACATGTATGAAAACTGTCTAAAACTCACTTTGTTGTCCATAGTAACCAATCAGAGCGCCCCTCTCATTTCATATAGTGCTCTGGAAAAATGAGACGGGCGCTCTGACTGGTTGCTATGGGCAACAAAGTGAGTTTCAGACCTAGACAGTTTTCATACATGTGGGCCTAGGTGCATTTCTGCTGGAACACCCAGACTAAGTTAAAAGTGGTCTACCTGAGTTGTCGTAGTGGAACTACAATGCGTCACATGTATGACCCGCAGCAGAACAGGCTCATACATTCTGGTGCATTCTACACTACTTTAAAGCTATTTAGAACTGGCCTCTATGCACCTAGATCATACTTGTCGCCCTGAATGTTTCACTAACCACTAAGCTTCAGGCACAGACTAGAAAGGTATAATCATACACAAATAGGATCTAGATATTTGGTTAAAACATTCCCTCACAGAGCCCAGTAAATTTAAGTGAATGTGTAAGAAATAAAGACAGTGGCATAGCTACAGGGATTGCAGCGGTCACGCTTGCGACTGGTCCCCTGAGCCAGGGAGCCGCACAGGCCCCCCTCGCCACCCAGCTACATTGCTGGGTCACATAAAGCCAACGATACAGTGATTGCCGCCACCTGCGCAACAACAGCTAAGGCTGAATGGCCGAATACACTGATCCCGGCCGTTCAGCCACTGGAGGCAGCCACATGATGTAATGACATCATTGCGGCACTGCCTGTACTAGGCCCTAAGCCTGTTTCTAGGTTTATGGCTTAGTGACAAAGAGAAGAGAGAAGTCCAGCAGGAGAACAGAGGAGAGGGGAGTATTATTTTTTATTTTTTTAAATTGGGGGTCCCTATATATACCTACATAACTGCTGGGGGGTCCTATATACACCTACCTAACTACCAGGTGCACTAAATATACCTACCTAACTACAGGGGGCCCTATATATACCTACCTAACTACTGGGGGCCCTATATACAGCTACCTAACTACTAGGGGGCCCTATATATACCTACCTAACTGCTGGGGGCCCTATATATATACCTACCCAACTACAGGGAGCCCTATATATACCTAACTGCTTGGGGACCCTATATATACCTACCTAGCTACTGGGGACCTTATATATACCTAACTACAGGGGGCCCTATATATACCTACCTAACTACTGGGGGGCCCTATATATACCTAGCCAACTACTTGGGGCCCTATATATACCCATCTAACTACTGGGGCCTATATGTACCTATCTGACTACTGGGAGGGACTATACACACCTACCTAACTACTGGGGGTAGACCCTATATAAACTTATCTAAATATTGGGGGAAAGTATGTACCTACCAGCTGGGGGACCTATGTACCTACTTACCTATAGGAGGCCCTATATACCTACCTATTTATGGCGTACGCGCCGTAAATAATGTACATGTCACTTTCTCCCCCCCCCCGCGGCGGATTCGCCGAGCGGGCAGGAGCGATGGAATCCATAGTTCTCTATGATAACTATGGATTACCGTAGTTACTGGGACGGATTGGAGCCATACTGCAGCACAAATCCGGCGCGGAGTACGGCTCCAATCCGTCCCAAAATAAGCCGTGTGAACGAAGCCTAATGCTCAGAGACTGCTCTATTAACAAAGCTGTTTACAGCTCCATTCCTAGCACAGTTGCGGCACAGACTACCTCTCAAGGCATTATTGTCTTTTAGCGTCGCTGCCAACAAAGAACATGATCCGCCTGCTGTCAAAATACAGTGTGCAATCCTTAGGTGAGGATTCTATGAATTTTTTGTTGTAAACTCTGCAGAGACAAGTCGTGGCTGAAAGAAATCATCATGACGGTGTAAGCCGAAATGGAAAAGAAGAGTATGATTCAAAGAAGACGTCACCTATGAGTCACTGGCTGTAACTGTAATCACTTATATACCTGCAGCACTCCTATGAACAACTGGTACTCACTATGTGTTGGTCTCATGTGGTCATGATGTAGCAGTATTTGGTCTTTAGGTGTTGGGATTTATAGACTTGATATTGTGGGATTTTTTTTTAGAAACAAGATGATGATGGCATGTATCATATATCTGCCCAATGCATAGGTGAATTATTTGACGACTGTATTATTTCTAAGGTATTACACTATCATACATAGATGAGCGCTTTTGAAGAGGCAAATTTGTCAGTGCTGATTTTCATTGTACAGCGTCCTGCTGAGGTGATGGACATGATCTATGGGAAAAAAGTGGAAAATTAGTGACAGGAACATACTTTTTTTTATCCATAAAATACATGCCGCAGTTCAAGTGCTGTGAGAAATGCTGCATGAACCCAACCCTACTGTGCAAAATGTAACACAGGAAGCCCATGCCCCAGATGTTTAAGGACCCTAGAAATGCCCTTGCTTCACAGACACTGGCTTTGGTGCGATTGCCAAATTTTCACCACTTCACATCTATAGTCATGAAATATACTTTATATCCCGCTATAATAAGTCACTAAACAGGAGCTGTTCACTGTTGAGGTCATACTGAAAGAATATGAAAACAAATTATGTGAATGTCAATTTTTCATTAAAAAATCACCTGGCACCACATTCAAGACTGTTTTTTTTGTTTTTTATTCAGAAAAATCACTGGAAACAGCTACACTGTATTTAATACAATTATTGTATTGCCTCCACCCACAATGTACAAAATTGAAAGCTTTGGTTCACGCAAAAAGCTTTTCATTCAGTTCTGTGGATTAACTAAACCTTCTGTTTATGTCACAGACTATGGCAATACTATAGAAAGAATCAATTGTTGTATTAGGATCCTTGACATTTCAACGTCTTATTTTTCTGTGTTCCATTATCTGCTTATGACATTCTTAAATTTAACCTTTGCTTTTGACATTTACTTTACTAAATGTTTTCTATGTCTCTTCTATTACCCTTTCTTTTTTTTAGTTAGATTTTTTTTGCCATGAAGTAATGCATTAGTGTTTTAAATATTCGCACAATATTCTCTGCCAGAGGAACGTGTCATGGTCAATTCACTAACAGAATTCAAAATGGGTCTGGATACATTTCTACAGTATAATAATAATATAACAAGTTATAATGACTAGGATTCTTAAGAAGGGTCATTGATCCAGGGATTTTTTCTGATTGCCAGATTGGAGTCAGGAATAAACACTGTAGCACAATAGACTGAATTAGATGGACATCTGTCTTTTTTGGCCTAACAAACTATGTAACGATGTAGTTGGTCCAGTCTTTTGTCTATGCATAAAGAAAAGACACTGATATAGGTAAATTCAGATTTTTTGACAATATGTTAAAAATTGAAGATTTGGAGATTAAACCTGGTCTAAAACTTTCCATCCTGTCGCATTTGGTGTAAATTGGTACAATCGTGTGGCCGTGCATAAATGACATACATGGCAAGTTCTGATTTTTTCTGAATATGTAAAGAATGGAAGGTCCTAAAGAGCTGAAACATGGTCTTAAGCCTTCCAACGTGATTTACCCATGTGCCAGTATTTTTGCAGATTGGTCCAGTTGTTTAGTCTGGCATAAATAGAAGACATCATTCATAGCAAATTTAATTTTTTTCAAATATGTTAAGAATCGTAAGTTAAAGAGTTGTAAAACCTAGTCTAAAAACAATCCAAAGTGCCTGATATTTCTATGTGCTAAATGTTTTGCAGATTGGTAAAGTAATTTAGCCTTGCATAAAGAAAAGACAACATTCATTGTAAACTTGGTCTAAGATGTTCCAAAACACCTGATCTCATTTGGCCATACATAAAAAACAGACATCAGAAAATAATTTTTGCATATGTAAATTTAATTGAAGTCTGCTAGCTTATTTATGCTGCCTAGACGAGCAGGATAAAATTGTAGCAGGTTTCCTGGTCCCAAAAATATAGGTCTTATCATGAAACACTATGGTATTTCAGAGTCAAACATCTGGTAAAGAGATGAACATTTTCCTGAAATTGTTCAACAATGTTTAGATGTATTCTTCACAGAATGGTAAATCTCTGACAATCTTTGCTTCGGAGAGACTCTGCCTCTCTAACATGCACTTTTAATACACAGTCATATGAATTAGTTGAAATTGATCATCCAGCTGTTATTCAATAGTATTATTTACTTTTTTAGCCTTTCATTAACTCTTTCCCAGCTTATTTGAGATGTTTTGCTGCCATCAGTTTCTAAATGTGTTTATTTTTCGAATGAAATAGAAAAATGCCTCATTCAAATTTTGATGTGGTTTGTATGTTCTATTGTGAATAAAGTATGGTTATAATGGATTTCAAAATCTTTGTATTCTTGTTTTCTTTACATCTTCCGCAGTGTCCCAACTTTTAGGAATTGGGTTTGTATAATGTAATATAATATAATATAAATGGTTATGAACTCTATACCTCTAAGCTGAAGGCTGTGCAACTTCAACTACCAACAGCTTTTTCAGAGGTGAATTTAGTTTAAGGCAGCCAAAGACAGTCTAGTAATTTTTTTTTCAGCTGTCCCAGGTTTCCTGCACCAGCCACAAATTTCAACAGTGTCTGTAAGGGTACAGTGTTTAGCTGAGTGCTTCTGTCTAGTATATGGTGGGGGTTATTGGCACCTGAAACCTCTTCCTGCAACAAGTTTTTGACTGATGCTTCGGTTTGTACCTATTGTATTATCCAACCCCCTCTTTCACTTGGGCCTAGAGTGAAAAAAATGCTTAATGCTTGCCTTACGTACCAATAGATTTAAATAATAAAAATGTAGCCACATAAAGCCACCACAATGGGGAACTGACTGCAAGTTGATGTATGTAGTGAGCTCCCTCTTGTGGCATAAATTTCTCTGTCCATGTGGAGTTTTCTGCAGATTGCAAGTTGGCAGTCAGACGTCCTCTACTGACCTGATCACTTCCTAAACAGAAATGGGATATCTCAGGAGTGGACATACCACTAAAGCAACATACGTACCTTTATGGGGCCCTGTCACCTTAAAAAAACAGCTTTATATTGTCCATTAGACTACAAGTAACTGTCTGACCTAATATATTACATAGCTCACAATTAGCATAGATTGACACAGTATGGGGTTTAAGTCGGTTTTTCAGTCGGTTTTCGAATTTTGAAACCACCTGAAATCCGACTGTAAAACTATCCCCATAAACTTCAATAGAAAATCTGAGCTGTAGTCACACAGGTGGATTTTCTGACGGTCGGATTTCAAATCCAAAAACCATCTAAAAACTTGTAGACTACAGTTCAGATTTTCTGACAGTTGGATTTCAAATCTGAAGTGTATGTCCACATGGCATGGTATTCAAGTTGGTATTTCAGTCCATTTTTGTATTTTGAAACCGTCTAAAAACAAGTTGTCAACCATCTCCATAGACTTCAACAGAAAATCCAAGCTGTAGTCACACAGGTCAGATTCTCTGACGGCTGGATATCAAATCCGAAAACTGCCTAAAAAACTTGGAACATGTACATTCTTCCACCTGGTTTTACAGCAGAAGATGTACTGTTTAATGTAATAGGGGGATGGCCGAATCTATAAACCAGAGCCAAAAAACCATCCCAAAAACCATTCAAAAAACTGATAAGATACCGGTCAGATTCTAAATCAGAACCAGTATTTTGTCTATGCCGTGTGGTTGTACCCTTACTGGTGGAATAATTGAGACACCTAAATTGGTGGTCTATTTTAAGATACTGAATAACAAGGGGCCTATGCACTGTTCTTGCTGTCTGTGTCTGTCCCTTCCTTGATGTATGAAGAACACATGGTGGTGAAACAATTGCAATAAACTGTAGTTGTTACCAGTATTGAGGCATGAACAAAAGGGCAAAAATATTTGAAGCATTGGCCATTCTTGTCATACACAGAACATTCATGGGGAGATATCATTCAATATATTCAAAACCCTGGAACATACCTGTTTCCCCGAATATAAGACATCACCCGAAAATAAGACATAGTGCATTTTTTTATGCAATTCAGAGTTTGGCTGCTTATGCTGATGTTTGTGATGAAATCACTACAATATATTAATACATATTGATGTTTTGGTCAACAATAAATGTGAATTCTTGTTCATGGAAAAATAAGACATCCCCTAAAAATAAGTCTTAGCTCGTCTTTAGGAGCAGAAATTTTTATAAGACACTGTCTTATTTTCGGGGAAACAGGGTAAGTACTTGTCCTGATTACTGTATTAGAATAGAAGTTGTTAAAAAAGGCAAATAGTTTTGCTATATAATGTTGTGGAAGTTATCATTGCTATTTGGTTTTCAAGGACAAGGAAGGAAATGGGCAGCATTTAAAGGGAAATGGTGAAACAGGGCCACAACCTTCCAAGTAAACACAGTGACACAACAATGAAATGATTTGGCTTCTGTTCTCTCCTTGTTCAGTTTTGTTATAGAAACATTGTAGTTTTATCAAAACTAGGTAGGAATTTGAAAAGGGGCCACTACTAAACTCTGCAGTAACTCAATCCTCGATATCATTAGCACCACTAGTGACCGATGAGTAATCCCATTTAAAAAATGTTATTATTTTCTTGTGCCTTAAAGCCATTATATGCAGGAGATGCTGAAGAGTGTTGTGATATGCTTTACTGCCATATAAATACTGTTATAATGCCATTATGTTAATTGTTCATCTCTGCCAACAGAGAATTTTGTCCCTAGGTCCTATGAGGCAGGGACTGACGTGGAAAGCCCTATACTGGACTGTAATTGGTGTGAAAGATGGTAGGTTGTAACAATGTTAGGGGACTATAAAGCACAAAAGAAACAAAAAGTGAAGTACCCCAGCAGTTGCAAGAAATAACTATGTGAAGAAAGACTCAATACTTGATGATTCAGCTAACAGACAGCAAGTAGGCAGGGACAGGTGAACTGTTGCTTGAGATTCCACATGCAAGTTAAATCTAGAAGCAAGACAGTAATAGTGATAACTGACCCTAACTAATGATGGTCCCTGACACCAGAATTTCAATCCCTAAAACTGACCCTAAAGCTATGCATCAAAAATGTCCTTAGGCTACAACTGACCCTAAAACAGAAAGCGGCTATATGACCCAGAGACTCCTAGGGCAGAGCACAGAAGGAACTACACAAACATCAAACTGATATTCTCAAGGACCACAAACCCCATAACTTGCCCAAACTTATAAAAAAAATCTACTAGAACTTGACACAAGTGGTCTAGACAACATATTTCAAATAACAATATCTTGACATATCAGGACTACACGAGATCTTGCAGTATATTCTGAGATCAGACTGCCATACTAACTGAGCAACTAGCCATACTGTTGCCATACTAGCAACACTAACAAGCACTAGGTGCACACTAACAAGCACTAAGGGGGACATGTATGACCGGGGCTGCGCCAGAAGTCTGGTATCTTTTCAGCCTGAAGACTAGTGCTTTGTGCCCGTTTGCTATATTTTTAAGCAGGCACACTCCAATATCAGGTGCATTAAAAAGCACCCGCGGCACTTTGTAATGCACCTGAAATCGGGGGGCATGCGGGAGGCGTCACTACAATCGTACAAAGCTGCACATTGATAGCTTCAGTATGGCAAATCCAGGCGCATTACTGCTGGAACAGGTAGAGTACTTTAAAAGTGGTTTACCTGAGACCAAATTATCGTTTTTGCGCTAGAATGTACCTGATTTATGACCCACAGTAGACCGGATTTATAGATTAAGGCGCATTCTACACTACTATTGTGCACAAAAAAAATGGCACCTGGGCACCAAAGATCATACATGTCTCCCTAGGTGAACAGCAAGGTCAACTGACATGCAAGGTTCCTGAACAGTACCATGCAACCACTCCAAACAAGCACGCACAACAGAAGACACACATAACATAGAAAATCCTGCTGATTTAATGAGCAGGAGAGGACAAAATGGCATGAGAGTTTCATAGGCGGTTTCCCATGCTTGCATAAAAAGGTGGTTCCTGTCAGTGTGTGGCTGTATACTGAGAAGAAGTTAAGACACGTTCCTGAGAGTCAGGGGCGTAACTAGAGAAGCCTGGGCCCCAAAGCAAACTTTTGGATGGGGCCCCCCTCCGCAATTATGCCGGGTGTTTGGGAGTTGTGCTAATATGTGCACACTCCCGTGATGCCATGTCACTTATCTCCCTGTGTGTACAATAGCTCTCTATGACAGTATTAAGCGCAGTACACCATGCAATACGTGGCAAAATACTCCCCAAAATAAGCCGTGTGAACATAGCATAAGGCTGAAGGGACTGGGGGACCTAGACAGGGGGGAGGAATGGTGGACTGAAGGGCCAGAATGGAGGGCTAAGGATAATGACGGAGGGGCGGTGAGCTCTGGACAGGGGGGACCTGTATGGGGGACCTATAAGGAGGGCTGGAGGGACTGGAGGGAGGTCCTTGACAGGGGGGCCTGTATGTGGGGCCTGGACGGGAGGGAGGCCTGCATGGGGACTTGAACAGGAGGGAGGCCTGTATGGAGGCTGGGGACCTGGACAGGAGGGAGGCCTGTATGGAGGCTGGGGACCTGGACAGGAGGGAGGCCTGTATGGAGGCTGGGGACCTGGACAGGAGGGAGGCTTGTATGGAGGCTGGGGACCTGGACAGGAGGGAGGCCTGTAAGGGGGCTTGGGATCTAGGGGAGCCTGCATGGAAGTCCATGGGGGCCTGTATAGGGGTCCAGGGGACCTGTATAGGGGTCCTGGGGGGCCTGTATAGGGGTCCAGGGGGGCCTGTATGGGGCCTTGGGCTCCAGGGGGTCTGTATGGGGGCCTGGGGCTCCAGGGGGCTATATGGGGGCCTGGGGCTCCAGGGGGGCCTGTATGGGGGCTATGGGGCCTGGGGCTTCAGGGTGGGGCTGTATGGGGGCCTGGGGATCTGTATGGGGCCTGTATGGGGGCTATGTGTCCTGGGGCTCCAAGGGGGGGCTGTATGGGGACCTGAGGCTCCAGGGGAGGCTGTATGGGGGCCTGGGGCTCCAGAGGGGGCTGTATGGGGCATGGGGAACTGTATGGGGGCCTGGGGCTCCAGGGGGGTCTGTATGGGAGCTCTGTATGGGGCCTGGGGACTTTGCCTGGTGCTCCATTGGGGGTGTTGGGGCCTGGGCTCCAGGGGGGGGCTGTAAGGGCCCGGGGCTCCAGGGGGGCTGTATGGGGGCTCTGTATGGGGCCTGGGGATCTGTATGGGGGCCTGGGGCTCCAGGAGGGGGGCTGTATGGGGCCTGGGGTTCTGTATGGGGGCCTGGGGCTCCAGGGGGTGGGGCTGTATGGGGGCCTGGGGCTCCAGAGGGGGCTGCATGGGGGCTCTGTATGGGGCCTGGGGATCTGTATGGGGGCCTGGGGCTCCAGGGGGGTCTGTATGGGGGCTCTGTATGGGGCCTTGGGATCTGTATGGGTGCCTGGGGCTCCAGGGGGGGGGGCTGTATGGGGGCCTGGGGCTCCAGGGGGGCGGCTGTATGGTGGCTGTGAGGCCCGAAGTTTATTTGATGGAGGCCCTGTAGAAAACCCGAGCCCATTATCTGAGAGGGTTTCCTTCTTCCAAAAGAGGTTTTTTTCTTTAGTGAGCGGGGGGTTTTCCTC